>JADQWA010000688.1:582500-600879 GCA_018344505.1 Nebria ingens riversi
CAAACGCTGAAAGTTAAAAATAGCTAAATATTAATTCAAAGTACTTTTCTTTAACGAGTAAATTTGGTGGAATTTTCCAATAAATAATTAGTGAAAAACCGGGATTATTAGTAGAAAAAAAAAACTCTTTCTGAACGACGGCTGTGTATAGAGAAGTGCTATTTGGAACACAGCCGCGGAAATGAAAGCAAGGCAGTATGTCAACTGACTTCCGTTTTTCAACGATTGGCACTTGTGAATACAGAGTGCGCGTCGAACGTAGCAAGCTGTTTGGTCGTACCGACTGACTGTTGACTGAAGTGCATGCGCACTGCGTACGCGAATCATCCATTGGTGTGATTATCTTACTTGTGAAACCCGTTCATACGTACGTACGTACGTTCGTTCGTTGTCATCGTTTACGCTTGTGGTCAAGTTTTTTTTAGAAGGCCGTTTCTTCACTTGTGTGTACCTATAAATCGGCACATCATCAAAAACAACATAACCGCGATCACCATAACACAATTTCAATCAATTTGTTACACCATAAAAACCGACACGTCCTATATTTATCTTCTCATTATCGCTGAAAAACTTTACTAATATGAAGAATGTAGACTTCTGTTTAGAAATAAAAACTTCGCTAATGTTATATTATTATAAAAATATTATACTTTAGATTAATTAGTTGTTCATTTAATCATACATAAATAACAAATCACTTAAATAATTAATATAGAGTTTTTGTTGTCTATACATTTATTATTGATATTTATAATATTTTTGTAATATTCTATAAATAAATTGCCAATAATTAATGACATAAAAGCACTCTATCAGAAGCGCATATGTTCAATCACACGATTAAAAGCATCAGTAGTAAATAAAATACTGAATAACAATAAAATATATACATATAACTTAACAAAATCCAGAAAATAACTTATATATAATTTTCCTTCTTCGTCAGTTTTCTTGTACTATACTTATTCCCTACATACGTATAATTATAATTTATAAATAACTTCATAAAATGATATATGTCAATTGTTGGTTCTGCAACTATATTCATAGCTATTATTAAATATCTAGACTAAGCGGTGTTATTAAATGATTAATTTAACATATTTCTCAAAAGGAAATAGAGAGATCTAAATCTCTCTCGAGTATATTTGACATTTTTGGATGACGTTCTTTCCGTTTTAAACTTAAATCTTTGATTATTAACAGCAATATATTTATGAGAAACTTTTAATATGTATTACATGTTATTCGAGTTAACACGTTTATGACCATGTGAATCACCAGTGGACACATAAGAATCTAGATGAATTTACGTCTGAAATTATTATTAGAAATTGAAACTATATTGCCGTAATAAATATCCAATGTCGAATTTGATATAAGTTAAATTTTCTTTGAGATTTAATATTAACGAAAGAAGATAAATATTTTTAGTAGTATGCCAAAATTATGTTCTAGTTAAATAATAAAAAACGATAATTCGCCTAACCTATTTACGATTTATAAGTACTGTACAATATGGCATATATCATCCAGGGGCTATAAATGTGGCCATGATGAACTCAGTTTTAATTCTTTTTTTCAATTATTAATTTAAAAGTCAAATTGAAAATGTAAACACCTTATTTGTTAAGTAAAATAATCATAGCTAGCATTTAAACTATACTAATTTAGTTTTGGTTTTAAAAAACTTACTTTTATTCATATTTAAATATTATGCTACACTTACTCTAAGTAGAGAAAAAAAGAAAGTTGTGTATTGTGTGATGGTTCAGCTAGATAAAGTAAAATATAACACAAAATGTTTCTACTTTAAAAAGTTTCAAATTGGTTATACAGTAACACATTTTCTGTTACATTTATTATAACCCATTTAGTGATTTCGAGTTGATTGGTATACTTCTCGATTTGAAAACTTAATTAGATTTGTAGTTATTAAAGCTAATTTAAAAACAAGGCGGATATAATCTCGCAATTTAATTTATTGTATCAAATAATAGTAACATATCAATCAGAAAAAAAATTATATAAAAAAAGTTGTTTGAAAATGGTAATTAAAATTTTTATAAGTAATTCATTTTATAAATTGCCTACCAAGATTAACAATAATATATAACTATTTTTTTTAATTCAAATATATTTTTAATTGTAGAATATCGTTCCGCGTAATATTTGGTTATAGCCTGTTAAATCTGTAGAGTAGGGCGTGAGAATTAAAGTTAATTATCCACATCAAGGTTAATTTTACTTACAGTATATAAAGACAGTAATTAATCGATATTTTGTAATAAGATATTAACTAATTTAATTTTTAATTGACTTGTAAATATATTTCAATTGGCTTAAAACTAATTTGTTACTAGAAAATAGTAAAAATATCGTATATTTTTTATCATACACTGTTAAAAATTGATATAATTAAATTGTTTAAGATGATATATTTATTACTCTAAAAAAAAAAATCTGAAGACTGCTTTATAGATTAAAATATTTTTGGCTAGCCATATTCATGTAGATTAGTGGTTTAATTTTGGAAATTAGATTATTATTTAGAATATGAAGTATAAACTAAGAAAATTACAAAATTCGCCTTCCGTTTCAAATAAAAATAAAATAGAAGCTACTCAAAATGATTGTTATTACGAAATTCAAAGTTTAGCAAAATTATGTTTGAGCCGTTTTAGGCACTATTACTATTTGAGAATAGTGTAATAATGGAAAATGAATTTTTATTAGGCTTCTTAAGCACTGCACTCAAAGGAATATTTAGCTCCAAGTAGTTTAACTCCATGTGTAAAACTTTAATTCTTTCATTGGTTATGCGTTATTTACAGCATAAACGATGGTGTTATTAGTATGGTTTTTAAAATTAAGATAAAAGCAGCCACGTTTAAAATTTTTCATTAATACTTCAATGTGAAGCAGCTTTTAATTCAAGCTTAGCTTTTAAATTATAAATTAACATTGCTACAGAATAGAATCTGCACAGTGTAAAATTTAACCTATATTTTCACAAGAAGAGTGAATATCACATTTATAAAATAATCATAACTGCATTATACCGGAGTTAAAACATTAAAAACAGCTGTATATAATAATATAAATTCTACACTAATGGGGTGATAGTAATTAACAAATTTCTTGTAATATGTTTTAAAAACAAGCCATGTTCCAAGAATAAACGCATGTACATATATGATTTCTAGTAAAGTTAACGGGTTGTAACATTTATTTGAGTGTTGTTCCAACATGCACAATTCTTTTATTCTTTTGCTCGAATCCCATTCTCATGTATAGATGACGCTTAATTCACTGAACCATTCATATTACCGCTGAGAGAAATGCGCCAATACAATAATATGTGGTATAATAGTACACCAGCGCGCATACGAAAACAATGATACAATGATATAGTGTAGTTTTTATAGTAACAAGCGCTGTTATGCATCACAGCAAACATACAATACCAAAAAGAAATCATCATACGTATTAACTGGCTGTATAGTCACACAAAAGTTTGAACTGGATAATAACATTTCATTAGCATCATTTATGTTATAGATTCTGTAACTTTAGATGGTTCGATCTCGATCTACATAAATAAGAAGCGTAATGTTTAAGGTTGTGTTTGAAACTTTCTATTTGATGCATGTAAATTAGGGAAGCAGAAATGAGTGCGCGAATTGCTTCAAAACAGATAGTCGCGTTTGCCGATATACATTAAGTAGACGTGTATATCTTCAATGTTCTACTTTCGCATTACTACTTGAATATTTGCACGCGCATTTGACAAACACCAGATAAACTTGTTATTTACGATTGACTATCTCTTCACTAATGTCGGAAATACTAATAGCTAGCACGAGCTCACTTCCAGTTTATATAATTAAATACAAATATCATTTGGTTACGTATTTTGTTTCCGTTAAATATATTACATTTCCGTTAAATATATTTTATAATTGGTTTCTCGATTTTCGTAAATTTTTAATCACTTTGTGATATACTTTAAAAAAAAAACGTTGACTATTAATATTTAAGATTTTGAAACTTTAAAATAGAAGCTTTGTTTAAGATTTATTGAATATGATTCAAGTGGGGAGTCAATGCAATTTTGTTTAAGATTAAATCTAGAAATAATCGAATAATTACATATAGCCTGGAATAAATATCAAATATCGAAAATGATTTAAATCATTGCTACATTATCTGAATCAATATGTGCGATTAAAATTTGTTCAAAAATATGGATTTATCATACAATAATAATTAAAACATTTAGATTCTACTTTCAACCTTCAATTTTGTTAAAAATTACATGTATCCACAGTGAAGTTTGAAAATTATATTTCGTAGTGATTCATATTAAATTAATTAAAATTTGATCTAAAAATGTTTGCCTCTTTAGAGATAGAGTAGAAGATATTAGCGATTTGCAAGTTTTTGTTGTTAGTCTACACAAATTACTAAATTAGTAGTAAATTCAATTAGGGCTGTAAAGTAAAATTGGAAATATTCGGTGTTGAATTTAACTCAATTTTGTACTTGTATTTTAATACGATATTGTTTAAATATATGTCTATCATCAGTAAATGTAACACCGATGTTTTAGCAGTCTGTACGGATTAACGAAGTATCGAAGTACGAAAATATTGTAATCTACATATTTTTATTATTAAGAGATCAAATTACATACGTCCCTTGTGCTAAAAATATAATTGGCAAATAAATGTTTATAAAATTGAAACATATAGAAACTTGTTGGCAATAATTTCAATTAATTAAACCGTAGTAGACTATTTATCTTTCGTAGTGTCAGCGATGGAAAATTGAAATGTATACCTAGCCTCAAAGAATTATGACAGATCGTCAATGAGAAAGTAGGTCCAGAGTCACAACAAGACGTGCCGTTACCAGCGACATGACATCATCAGTATGAACCTGCTTATAGGTACGCGTTTCTTCGCGGTTACTACTAGCAGAAGTTTTAATAATAATCCCATCGATGATGATGATGATGCGTGCTTATCCACCAGCCACATAGTGCGTCCATCATCCATCTATCCATCCATCCAATCTATTCATCCACTTTTAACTTACTTTCGAAACTAAACCAAGTTAGCTAACGGCGCTTAATGTATAGTTGAACCTCTGACCTTATTAATTTGCAATGTTAATAATGAAATGCAGAGAGCCTATTGTTAATTGTTGGAAGATCAGGCGCCCGGTGTAATTGTTCTAGATCTCACTATGCGGTATGCCTGTGGGAAACGATTTCAGCTAATTGAACTCCGTTGGGTAGTGTTATTAATATTAGCAGTTACCCATAATATGTAACACTTGAGCAGGTGTAAGAGTCGACACGCGCTACGAATTAATCGTGTCGAACTCATTGCCGCAACAGTTCCGGTCGTGCTTGTTCATTTCGATATATCCGACATTCAAGTGATGTTATTAGAGCAACGGGATCCTTTCAGGATACGCGGAGAAAGCAAATCTATCGTTTATGAACAAATTAAGATGTGTGTAATATACCTACATATATAGGTACAGATGGGGATATAAATGTGGCCGCTTGCGTTTTCGAATGTGGAATAGAGTGACCCGAAGCGATTTGGAGAAAGTGGGCCGGTACTCGGTACGATTGTTCATCGAGACGCGTTCAGAAAGACAGTATCTCTCCTTCTCTTTCGCCTTTTATTTATATACGAGTGTGTACGTTTATAAGTGAACAGATTCATAAATCTAAGCGAAACAGATGTATGTATGTATTATACAGGTACTTGCATGAATGGTGATGGTTCGCGGTGCGGCGCCGATTGGAAAAAAGGTATGAGCCAAAGAGAAGCCGATTGCCCAGTGTGGTTGTGCGCTAACCGCCGGCTGTTTACGAGCGTTGGTATGAGAGAGTGTGTCAGTAGGTCGTACCTCGCGCGCCGCCGTGTTGTGTCGGTGCTGCGGTTACACCAGTCACCGACACATACAAACACAGCACAACACAACACATAGAGATCACACCATACGCACATTATTTGCACAAACGGACACACACATTCACAGATGTATATATTTTGTAATGCGGTATTGGGGACCGTGCATAACGCGCGCTATAAATCTACCCTGGAGTAAATGTGCTCGTGTTTTATCTGTTTTGCAGAACAAGTTCCACCCGGGCAATTGCTTTAGTCTTCAGCCATACAATCAATCAATCAACAACACCATGAAGAGAGTGCATCAATTTGTTGTTGTTTTCGTCCTAGGACTGTTGACAATTAGGGTAAGGGTTTCACATAATATTTATAAGAATAATTCCTACCGAGCCATGCGGTGTCAAAACTATGCCTACCTTTTTATGAAAAATATATTTTATAATATTTACACTATTAGAAAACAAAATAAAGAATTCACATTTTAAGTAGTGCTTTATAAAAGTATTAGTAAATTTAGATAACAAAATTTATGAATTACCAGAAAATCGTATTCATTATTGAGTATTTCTCTAATTATCATAAAATTGAACGGGCTGCTTAAATTTTTAAAATTCAGCTAAAATGCGACATTTCTTATCGACATATAAATATATCATTCCTGTCCATTTCAATAATGTTTTTAAACAATTAACATATTGCTAAATATTAATAAACTATTATGAAAACCAGTATTAATAATGCATTGTAGATGCATTGGTGATGCAAGGACCCCCGTATTGGTTGCACAAATTGAGAGTGCTAAAATGTAAATGATGGTACCCACATTGTTTTTGTTTAATTTAATTGCTATCGATAAATCCGCATGATCTGCGAGTGTGGTCGTCGACTGCATGGTAGCCGTTGACCGGTAGCGGTAGCCGTTCGGCTACGCTGAAGGCCGAGGCCACTCACTGTGGGCACCACGATCCAACGAGCATAACACATTCCTGTGCGTCAGCGAATGAACTCGACCGATATATGATACATTGCATTACTCTTAAGATGATACACATTGTATGAACTGGCGTTATGTTTGGTTTGTTTATGTTTGCAGGAAGCACAATGCGATGCACCGCTTGTCGATTCCGCTTCATTGCCACTAGAACACCGAGCCGTGTATGGACCACCACTATCCGGTCCTGGGGGAGGGCATTTGCCCCCGCAATCTGGTTACGCCCCGCCAACAGTGATTCAAAGTGGAGGCGGCGGCGCTGGACCGGACGATCCTTGGCCCTTGGCGACACCTGATATGCCCCAAATTAAGCATCTCCAGGTGCAATGCGAGAAAACGCATATGCGCGTCAATATCGAATTTGATCGTCCGTTCTACGGCATGATATTCTCCAAGGGATTCTACAGCGATCCACACTGTGTACATATGAAACCTGGCACTGGGCATCTGAGCCAGACGTTCGAAATTTTCCTCAACAGCTGTGGCATGTCTTCCTCTGCAAACCACAACGCAGCTGGTTATGGCGCACCAACTCCAAGTGGAAGTTATGTCGAAAATACAATCATTATTCAGTATGATCCCTATGTACAGGAAGTGTGGGATCAAGCCAGAAAACTCCGTTGCACTTGGTATGATTTCTATGAGAAGGCTGTTACATTCCGACCATTCCAAGTCGATATGTTACATGCGGTGACTGCTAACTTCCTCGGTGATAACCTACAGTGTTGGATGCAAATCCAAGTCGGTAAAGGGCCTTGGGCTTCTGAAGTATCCGGAATCGTCAAGATTGGTCAAACAATGACAATGGTACTTGCAATCAAAGACGATGAGAACAAATTCGATATGCTTGTACGAAACTGTGTCGCACATGACGGCAAACGTGCTCCTATCCAATTGGTCGACCAATACGGTTGCGTCGTGCGACCAAAGATTATGAGCAAATTCCAAAAGATCAAGAACTTTGGACCATCTGCTTCTGTGGTATCCTTTGCCTACTTCCAAGCATTCAAATTCCCTGATTCCATGAACGTGCACTTCCAATGTGTTATCCAAGTATGTAGATACAACTGCCCAGAACCTAAATGCGGTGGACATGGAGGACATGGAATTGAATATGGTCCACCTAATTTGGGATTAGCAGGCAACAGTCTCAATGGTGGTGATTTCGGTCAACATCTCGGAGGGCTTGGTGGTCTTGGAGGGTTAGGAAATGGCGAATATGGTCCGCCACCACTACCCGAGTATGGTGTGCCACCAGCATATCCAGATCCTCGTCATCCTTCTGGACCAAGTGGAGCTTTCTCTGAGCCAAATCCCGATGTAGTTCCCGCACCCCAAGCTCAAACATCTGCGTCATCTACATCGAACCCACCAAATCCATCATCTCCTGCGCCTCAAGTTTCCGCTCAAGGCAGCAATGAAATTCATTTGCCCCCACCTCCACTACCTGGACACCACGGAGCCTACAACACTGTCAAAAGAAAGAGCGGAATTGCTGATGAGCACGAAGGAAACTTGGCTACACTTGGTGGTCGGCCAAGATCTGTTGAGAATCTACCAGCTGAATTACAAGGAGCCAGAAGACGTCGTAGCCCTGATACGATGAATATTGTCGTAAGTAGGGTCTACAAACGTGAAGCACAAGAGATGACCGATGTGAACACAAGCAGAACTATTCAAGTTGTTGCTCCCGGAGATGTTAACTTTGCCTTAAATGCTGCCCAAAATAACGAGACGGTTGTAATCCAGTCTGCTTCTTCATCTGATCCAGAAACTATCTGCATGTCTGTGCCAAGCTTCGTTGGTGGATTAGTCATGTTGTTGTTGGTACTAATTGTTGCTAGTCTTGTCGCTGCATTCTTGTTTGTGCGAGTGCGAGCTATTGACCGTAAAGGCGCCGGTACCGCGTATGTAAATGCGCGTGGTTACGAAAATTCGGAATTCGTAAAAGTCGCCAACTGATAGAACAACTGTAGTATCCAATGATAATTTTGATTGCTCCCTTCGCTAAGCCGTCTACCCATGTGAACTCGATTATGTGAGAGAAACTCTTTGTACATTTAATTTGATGGTTCCAAAGATGTTCAGGTTATTTATGACAAGTGATTCATTATTAAATTATTTGTTGCGCGAGTGAGTCTGCACCGAATTTTTCTGTTGATGTGGCTCGGATACGTCCAGTGTTTTTTTGTGTCTTCGACCCGTGTTCCACGTTCAATATATTTCCTTTTTAGTTACACCTTGACCCATCCACTGCTCCCGCGAGATCCCTTAATGTTAATTAATTTATTTTTTACTAAACAATGCGTCAGTGACACTGATCTACCTCTGTACCTCCTCCCCTGATCAGTGAACAATTTTTTTCTTGTGCCCGCGACTGATAATCTGTTCAGAACGGTATTTTCCGTCGCGAGCATGATTTCAATAATTTTTACTAACTCAATTTAAGTTATTATTATGTAATGTGTATTTAAATTACTGTTCAACTAATAAGATCTTATTTATATTATATACATATACTTTATGCAAACGCATATATTTATTTCACCATTAAATCCATAGAGAAATGAATACAATAGTGAATAAAATGTGGTTCTTTACTGTGCAAGTATAGGCATGAATTTAAAAACAGCGAATGCCAAATTAGTGAGAACTATGTCATATTGATGCAGCTAAATTTCATGTAGGTAGATATAAAAAATTAGTGAAAATTGTCTACGGCTACAATGACTGATATGAAAATAATGATTATAAAAAAAAACAACTAAATAATGACCAAAATATTATTTGAAACAAATAACTTCTATATCATAACTGTCAATGTAAAAGTACGCTTTTGACTACCAAGTAAAATTGTAACCGGTTGAGATAGATCTTTTTAGTCGATTTACTAGTCCACTATTTTATTTCCCTTTTATAATAAGATAATCTTGTTGATATATAAATTTGGGCAATAAACAGAATCTTCAGAGTAAATTAATTGTTTGACATTTAATATCAGTATACACATTTTTTTAACTTTCTAGTATTCACATTTCTATGTATTCGTTACTCTAAGATTAAATCAATTCAACGATGAATATACATGAACATATGTGTTATTGTATAGTAATTTTTGTATCTCTAACTAAAAGTGTAGTCCCTGTTATTGGGGACGCGAAAATGTAAGATGTTTGTTTGATAAAACATTGGTTATTCATATAATTATGTTGTATAGATCATTGAGAGAGTTTCCAGGACATGTAGTAAACAAAACAACATTACACCAACTACGACATACGTTGCCGTATGTATGTGGCAGCCAGAGACAACCTGTCTCGCTCCACTGGCCTAGATGGCATACTATTGTATACATGCATACAACCATTCAACTGATGTCCGTTCGACACCTGCTTTATTCCGGATGTTACTTATACATATATTTATTAAGTCATGTTCTTCCGATGTCACCTGGTCATACATTTCCTAACTAAAGGATGTCACATTAAATTGTGTTTTTTTTCTAATCGAAATTCAAGTGCTAATAAACTATTCTATATTTATAAATTACGTTTATTAATTATTAGAGGAGTTAAACCATTTTTTGATTATGCTTCATATGCGGCAGTATTGAAATAAATAACGAAAATTGCTTCTATGTGAACATTTGTTCATTTTACAGTAAACAAAATTTTAAGAATTTTCAAACATATTTGTGTTTGAAAATTCTTAAAATTTTAATAAAATGCTGATACGCTGAATATATTTAGGTAAATATAAAAAAGCTAAAATTATTATCGATTTTGTTACAATTTTAATTATAACTGAAATTATACCACAAAATAGACAATAAAATTTTTCACGTGAAGCATGGAGGTTTAAAATGTATTTCATTGTTTTTTTGAGCACAAATAAGTATTAAGATTGAGTTTTCTTATTACTACGAAATAAATAAGTTCTTATTGCATTATATATCACATAGGAGTGTTTTTTTTTCTATATTGCTTTGTGTTTTTACTTTGGTTTTTTGACAGCGACGAAATTTTTAACTTATCAAAATTTACGTATCTAGTCAATTTACTTTAAGTGTTAGACAATCTGTTTCATTTTTAGAATAAGTAGTTAATATGGAATACTGAAGTGTTGTTGAAATTAATTATAGGAACTGTACCATATATAGAATATATATTAATATGGATAATTATTTAAAACAAAAGCTTTACTTTGAAATTAAAATTCAAATATCTAATCCAACGTTAAATTAAACGAAATCTAAATCTATAATTCATCGTGATTTAACGATAATACAAAGTGATTCGTTCTCTATTTGTCACATGTAGATAACAGATTTGTCTTGTTCCTATAAATAGTGTAGCATTTGGCAAATGATACTTTTCAATTTATTCAAATGTTTACACGCTTTGCGCGCTACATCGATATTCATTTCATTTATTCTGCAGTCCCCACTTGGGTCAACCATTTACACAACATATAATCAAACACCTCATTTGACCATTATAAATTCTTCGTACGACATTTCTCTTAAAGTCGCATTCCTCATACACCAACGCGTTCATTTTCCTATCTATCTATTCATTCTTTACAAAATTACATCAGTTGTCGATTGAGTTTAGTTGTAATTGTGTTCTGCCAGTATAGGTCAGGGCCGCACAAGCTTTGCGGCTGTTATAATCAGACAAATGTGAGAATAACCTTTTTAAGATTGAATAAAATAAAATAACCAGATATAATTGTACAATTTTCCGTTTACTATATTTCTGTTACATTACTAACACGGTCTGGGATACATTGTATTCTAAGTCTCTTTGATTCGATACAAAATCAGATTAATTCTTGGTTTTACGATTTTTAAAGAATACTGTAATTAATGACTCAAATAAGTTATTTTAATGATCATTTAATTTAGTTTTAAGTTCTTTTTTCTTTTCGACAAAAATGATATGAGAAAAAGTAAAGAATTTGATTTATATTAAATTATGAATTGCCTATGTTCTAGTTCGCACACTCAGTAAGTATTATCTTTCGTATGTCATTGTAGTATAATAAGCTAATTTTTTATTCAACCTAAAAACGCTCAGCTGTTTGCAGAACTACGAAGAATAAAAAGCTCAAAAACACACACACACACACATATCTTCTCAGCAGTAGTAATAAAGATAGATTCAATGCTAGTAAATGCACATGGATTTTTCTTGTCAAGATGAGAATGGCTGTAAAAGGTTTTCTGCCCCACCCCTCTAACATTTGATGGGAATAGACATGTAGTTATGTATGTATGAGTTTAAGACTTTCTGCCATACATGTTTGTGACATATTATTTACTTAATATGCAATATTAAAAATGTAAAATACACCTCAAATATGTTTACATTTGCCAAGCATTTATTTCATATGATCTACGTAAGTTTGATAGGTTAAAAATAAATCATTAGTTTTGAAACTTGCCTAAATAAAAAAATAAATAAATTTGAAAAATTCGCAGTACGTAAGCCGAAAGTTATTTCAAAAAGCTGTTAAAAAAATAGCCTTTCACTTATAAAATAAGAATATTTACGTATGAACGTATAATTGTTTATAAAATAGACTCAAAACAGCAAACAGCATCAAGTATTACTTCCGGTTGTTAAATTTTTGAAGAAAATCTAAATTTAATCAAAAACTTTAATATCCTGTTGCATAATTCTAGACTTGAGATACTAAATAGAAAATTTGAATTTTTTCCTGATTATTATGTTCTGTACGGAAGTATTTACGTATGTATATATACATAAGATCAAATATAACAAGATACCTACATACATACATACATAAATACGTAATTTCAGTGACAAAAAGGGAGAGCTACTACTATAAAACACATTTTTATCAATTTCATCAAAATAAAATCGGTTCATATATTTTATGTTAACTACTGATAACATCCGGATTCTTAAATACCGCAGTCCTGAATTACAAATGATTTTGTAACCTTGACCATATACATATAACCAGAAGCGTAGAATTTATTATATTATTAACACGCGTGTCTACTTAAAATTATATACTTCAATCAACATTATTATTTTTAACGTTTTTTGTTAACTTTATTGACCTGTAATTCATATTTATTATGTTTATGCCTATGCTTACGTTTATGTCTATTGTGAAAGGGTACTTATATAGTGAAATATGCCCGTATACAAGTTATCCATCAACATTACTTTCTATAAAATAAATATGTAACTGGTATAGAGATATATGTAGCTATCAACAAACCAGTGAATGACTTTAAAATGTTTTTTTTTTACATATACACAACTTACAATTATCTATTTCATCTAGGTCAGTTTATGTTATTTATTTTACATCACACTGAGGATTTAATATTGAAATGGTTCAATGTCGTTCAAATGGGTTTTAGAAATTAAGTTTCTTTAAAACACCATTTGGTGCACATCTATTGGTATCGATATTTATTATGACGTTTGAGTATTGTGAAATCCAATATTAATTTCATCTCCTTTCCAAAGATGTTTGATCTCTCATCTCGTATGTTCACATGAGGGTTTCAATCCCGATATCGGCTTAGTACCATTTTGAATCCTCCATGTGAGCATGGGAATTATCTCAATATTTCATTCGATAAAGGTCAAAATGCAAAACCTACTAAATAGTGCGCCGAGACACCCAATTAAATGTCTTGTATTATTGTTTATCTTATATCTATATTTTTATTACATCTTTTTTAAATTCCATTTAAAAGAAAAAGTACAACATAAATACAAATTTAAATTTTCAACGGAAGCCTTTGTACTAGAAATAGTTTCTTTTTTCTAATTTCATTACGGAAGGTAATTTTGTTTACGAATAAAAACAAAAATATTTCTAGGATGTGTACTTTGCAAGTTTTACGTTAAAATTGAACCGCAAAGTCAGCTTTTTATCCTACTAATTTATAACATCAGAGTAAACAGATAACTTTGACGTTAACTTTTAACGAAAAGCTTACATAATGCAGCATGAATATCAACAAAAACTACTTCATACTGGATTTAAACTGTGCTGTGTATGTTTGTATAATTGAACAGTGCCTTTAACAAGTACGGTTATATTAAGAACCCGTTTCAACCTGAAATGTTTGAAGGGATTATTCTCATCATATTGTTTAGTTTCAATGTAAATTCATGTCAGTATAGTGCGGGGATTTGAGTGATGTGAATGTTTGTATTTCGTTATCTGTACACAGAGCTATGCTGAATTTTATATTTTACATCAAATGTTAGTGTAACGTATGTGACGTTGTGTGTGTGTGTGTGTGTGCTATCTAGTGTTCCACTGATCAGATTTATTCGATTCAGCTTGTCTACAAAAAAGGTACGTGCATTTTAGTTTATAATTTTCATTTGTTCACTTAAATCTTATATTAAATAAAATTTGGTATACGTTGTCTATATATTTGTCTTACAAAACGAAAGGTAACGCATTTACCAATAAGAGTTATGAAACATAAAAAGACCAGTACATATAAAACAAACTCATTTATATGTACATGCCGTAGTTAAGTTATTTAATATTGGTCGAATTTATTAAATATATTAAACATAATATTTACATACACACATATCATCATGTCTATCCCATCACATGGGGTGGCAGAAACCTCTTTACATTCATTCTCATCTTGACAATCTTTCGTCATTCAACTCTATCCTTACAAACTTCTTTCGCTTCAATCAAATTAATTAGATTCTTCATACATGCTCTTCTATTTTGCTTGCTTACAACTTTTCTTTCGCGCAATTAAAACAGATATAGTTACCTACTGTGGATAAGAATGTCCACTGCAAGACATTGCAGATATTGAATAGTAAGCGTATTCTAATTAATTAATAATTTATAAATTAAGCATTAAAACTTATATAGATACAGTCTAAATTACAAACCATTTTGATATAGGTACTTTGAAGCATTTAAAAACATTTATCCAACGTAAATAATAGCTATATCCCCATATCAATAAATGTGCATTATAATGATTAATTAATAATGTTTTTCTATTATTATAACGATGAGCTGGTACAAGCAATCGTTTGATCCTTACGTCATTTTTTTGTTTTTATTTTAGTCACTTCGAGTGAATCAACTATAAAAGATAATTTAGTTTAATTTATACAGCACACTGTGATTGAAGTTTTTTTTTATGAACTTAAACAGAATATTCAAATTTAATTTAGTCAAATATAATCGCGTAAAAGTGCACAGTTTAATAGTTATACATTTATAATTTCTGAGCACGTATTGGAAATAATGTCATAACATACTTGACAAGGTAAGTAGCGTTATTTTCTATACATATATATATATATATAATTGCGTGTAAATACATTGTACTCCTTTGAAAGTATGTGGGTGTGTGTGTAAAAACTTATAATATACTTAATATTATTAAACACAAATTTCAAAGAATTATTTTAATTACTAAGATATGGAAAATATCATAATTGCTGCAATATTAAGTGCTACTAATGGTGGCGTTAAAAACAATGTCAAAATTGATTTTTATAGATTATTAATTTACTTCATATTAAATACTCGTTGGTCAGGAATTCAGACGTATGTATGTACATTATCAAAATTATAATTATCGTCGAAAAGATACATTTTTAAATGAGGAATTTCAGTTATAATATAAAAAATTATATATTTATAATTACAATTAGTGAAATGATATTTTGATATATCTATTTTGAGCTTTCATTTTAAAGAAATTGGTTGCATTAATGCCGTTATTTCTTGTATACAATGGTTTAAAATTTGTCTTTAGCATTTGCTAGACAGAAATACAATGAAATATGAATTTAATTATTCCCAAAATTCATATTATATACATATATATCCTATTGAAAATTGGAAGCACGAAACGATGTTTTAGATTTTAAATATATTATTTTATGAGATATTGAATATCAAAGATTAATTTTCTAAATTGTAAAAAGAAATATTTTACATTTTCTTAAACACAGCATGAACGCTCGTTAAAACGATCTCCATTTAAGAATTGTCTCAATACACGACTCGAAGTGAATTTCGCCAATTTTTGAACACTACTTAAGCGATATTTAAAAATAAATTACTTTAGCTACTAATAATTAATAATATTAAAAAAATTTAAAAAGTATTTAATTTTTTTTGATTAATCATACGAAGAATGACTCTTTAGTGATTTATTCAATATGAATTTTGTTTGTCATTTGGCATTTGTTAAAATAACGGACATATGTGTATGACTACGAAAAAAACGAAAACAAAATATATATATATATATATATATATATATATATATATATATATATATATATATATATTGATTAGAATTAAAACGTTAGATGTTATTTTAATTTAAAGAACGAAATATGGGAACTTGTAATTGAAGTTATTTTAAATATAATTTAAAACTACCAAATCAATTTTCAAATTTGAACTTATATTTGTTAAATATTGATATGTTTGGGATCAATTTTAATCAGTGCTAATTAAGCTACATATCCTTCTTTTCAGTATAAATTTAAAAACAAATATATAATCTTATACTTTGTAGCGCTTTGTTCATACTTATTATACAAAAATCTCTCTATTTGTAAAATGTATAAGAGCTTATAGAATTGCGACTAGTTTTGTATTTCTATATTTTTCAATATTTATTTATCTTACTTCAATGCGGCTGATTAAGCATAAGCGTGATACAAGATGTAAAATCAAATATAATTCTTTTGTTGACACATATCAATTCTATAAATGATAAACTCGTAGGACTAAATTCTCAAATGACGTCACTCATTGTATGTAGTCGGTATTACACCGCCTTTGAAAGTTTATTTATTTTTTAAATCATCGAACAACGATTATTACCTATGACGAATGCTAGTAATGCAGATCATAACAGTATAAAATATACTAAACCTCAATTTAGTAAAAAAGTGTAATGATATGATTATTTAATTACCATAAAGTTCCAGACACAAATTTGAAATTGATAAGTATACAATTATAATTTTGTTGCACTATAAACAACTCAATAAGATATAAATCATAGTAATCCCTTTGAACTCTGAAGATAATTTCCCAAGTTACTAATTTCAGATTGCTTGATGTAAGAAAAACTTGTAAGCTTGATATTTTTCCAAATTTAATTAGTAATAATTAATAATTCTTATATCAGTTGTTAAGTATTAATTTTTTATTATAAATTATTTAAAAGTAAAAAACGTTCAATCTGTGAAAGTAAAAATGTATTGTTAAAATAGAAAATATAAACACAAATTTTTATTTATTTATGAAACCAAAATCTGTACCAAACTTGCAGTAAACAATAAGAAACCGGCACAATTTTCCGAATTGTTCGAAAATAAGAGTTTGTTGTATGTTTGTAAGAGAGCATTAACATATATTTGAAAGATCATATTTCCAAAATGTTATTTTTGAATATTTAATATTATGGTCCATGATTAATAGATGCAATAATAATCATTATTGCATTATTTCTTTGCAAATTAAACATCTTGAAATATCGAGATTAATTTTCAAATAACTTATTCAAAATCCAATAATTTTTAAAATAATTAAATATTTAGAAATCATAATAATAAATAAATAAACACATGTGACATCATAAGACAAACTTTTTTTGATAACACAAACACGGCATCGTGCATAGAAATAATAATAAGCATTGATTTTACTAAATTGTAATATGCTAGAACAAACTAATGAAATCGATACAGGAATACAATCATATAGAATTAATTTTTGGAAGTCATTTAACATTTAATATGTGTATTGAAATTTGTAAGCCGAGTTTTATCAATTTGGTAAACATCTGAAATACTTATTAGAAATACTCGGAAATGTCTTTAATATTTGTTAAATAATAGGCTCAATTTAAATTAATAGTATTCCCAACTATGGTTAATTTAAATCTTAACAAATGCTCCTGTGAGAGAATGTTAAAACAATTCTATTATCTCGTATGATTGTGTGCATTTGATACGAATTGACCCGTTGTACATTTGTGTTAGTTTGGTTGCACGTAGAGGTTTGCAAGTTGATTTTGTATCAAAGTCTCTCAAACATTGGTAGAAAAATGTTATTTTTGTAACAGACAAAATTGTTAATTAAAATTTAATTAATGTAACAATCAGTCGATTAACCAAGCCACATCTTTATTTTAAAATTTCGTACATATTTTCCAGGCAACCTCGCAAACGACTCTGCACCCCTTTAACTTTGATTTATTTAAAATTTCAAGGTAGTGTATAGCTTACAATGGAATTGAGAAATACTTGTGAATATATGCTTTTATTTAAAAAAAAAAATTCAATATAAATAATGTGGTGCAAAAGATATTATTCCACACTCAATACATACAAGAAAATAGATTGTTTGAAAAATATAATAGCACCATTGATTTTATTACTAT
>JADQWA010000689.1:0-41429 GCA_018344505.1 Nebria ingens riversi
TGGATACGATCACACGTTATTCTTTAAAAGTAAATTGACGTTTAATGAATTGTTTATCATACAGAGATGCGAATCTAAGAAAGCAGTTTTACAACCATATAAAAATTATAAAATACGATATTTCCGGATAACACAGGAAGTACATGAAAAATGTTGTTTAAAAGCTCTCAGATGTGAACGTATGAGTCAAGGAAAAATTCTTTATTTTTCAATGTCAACTTGGTAGCTGTCGTAGGGACTATAAATTTAAGACCAGTACAAGTAATGGCACTAAAGTATGAGCTTTAAAAGGCTCCAGCTCTTCCGTATCAAACTATACTTTGATTAAGTTGTACCACAAGCTAATATTATTAATTTGTTTAGTATATTGCATGTAAAACAGTGTTTAACCAAACGTCACTTGTGATTAAAACTTGTGGTTCAACCAGGAAGTATATAGAGTGCATTGGGACTACATTATTAGAGCCTAAAGTTTCAGTTAAACTTCTACAGAACTCGATCATCATCAAATATCCTCGCATTGATAGCAACTTTGGCTTGGTTAACTTTCAGTTTGAAAATGTTGTTTCTCCATTGGATAATTGCTGTAAAGTATAAGTCAAAATGTACATACATGCAAGTTTACATCATATATTACGATTATTATTTCATTTGCAAGAGGTGTTCCAAAACAACAAATGTAAATGTGAATTTGTTGAGTAAATGTTAGAAAAAAATTGATATATGTGCTTTTATGAGGGTAGTAAGTATGTAGTTAATTTAAATTCTAGACAGACAACTCAAATAAAATATATACGAATGTGTTTTGGAAGATTGCCAATTCTCAAACAATGTATTTTGCATATATAGAGAATTGTTGGATTAACGAAATAAAGTGGAATCGCCTGTATAGTTAGAGTATTCCCATCAGATATATGACTGATTGTAGGTACATGAAATTCAAATTAAATATTCATTTTTAAGTAAGATAAAAATCTACAGCTGTTGATGAATTAAGTGAATGGATGTACATAAATTTTAAATTAAAAATTGAAATTTCTAATTAATATAAAATGTTAGAGCATTCAAGCCTTCATGCTGAAGACATTTAATAAAATGTCTTATTAACAAGAACAGCGGCGTACGGTTTAGGAAAACACAAAATTCGTTAGCTGTCATAATGATTTATATTTGCTACTTTTCATAACTTTTACTTATACAAGCTGACTGTTATGTGTAAGTAAGTAAGTAAGTGTTTGTGTGGGAGTGGTTGTTAATGCTACTAATAGCAACCAAAACGATATTATGAAATCACACAGCACAGACGTTGCCTACCAAGTAAATGTCAAGAGTACCTAGCAAATTTTCAAAATGGCTAATGTCACGCGATCTATAAAAAAACAAACACAGACTCAAATTGTTAGAAAACTTTACATTTACGTTAGAGAAAAGTAGATTATTGTTCATATATACTTTCACACTAAACAATTTATAATACAGCTTATCTAAATTATAATACGGATTAAATATAAAAATTGTATACAGATTATTATCGCTATAATATATCTTATAGTTTTATGAATGTGTTTTACTTTTTTTTTATCTAGTTGTTCATAATTTATGCAATTTTATGGAATATTATTATAATATTTATTACGATATTTATTATAATGTTTCTCTATGAGTATATACTCATCAAAAAACAAAAATTGTCGTTTCTACATATGTATGTAGAAACGACAATTTTTGTTTTTTAATGACGTTTTATAAACTCTGATTGTTTTTTGCTGAAATCTATACAAAATTGATTAATTTTGTATAGTTTTTTCATGATTTGTAGACGATTACATGTGCGCAAATTTACGTATTCGTAATCGTGTAATGCTTGATTTTTACCTGATGATGCTAAAAAGTATTTTGATCTCCTGCTGGAATTTGAATTCTGATGCTATAACCCTATAAAGAAAATCTATTATATAATATTGATCTTCTCTAGGTATGAATAGAGCAATGGATTAGATGTATTGTTGAAAATATTTTGCAATATATTGCAAAACCCGCATCAAATATTTTTATAAAAGTGTCAAAAAGGGCACAATATTAATTTGTTTCCTTTTCCGATCTTGCCGTCAGATTGACATATGAAGTCGTCTTATTTTTAAAAACAAAATTTAGAATATTTTTTATGCATAAAAAAAAGCTGTTGCTCTATTATAAAGCCCAATTTCGGTAAGAAGAAAATAGAAAATTAATGTTAACAATTTTTTTTTTCAATCCTTAGTTTGAATATTCTTCTGACGCACTCATAAAAATATTTAATTTGGTTTAAAAGCTTAGCGGAAACTTTTGCCGATTCAGCAAAAGATTTTCGTTGTATTCTCTCTGGAAATTTCCATTTCATAAAATTACAACATGGCATTTTAATTTTTTTTGCTTCCTTCGCAATTAATTTTATATAAACTTATTATTAATTTTAACTTGGGGGTACCAGAAAACATTTTAGTTTTTTTTTTAGTGTAAATAATTGAGTTTCTTTTCAAAAGAACAACAATATAATTTTCACGTCGCCAGAATTAACTAACATAAATAATCTTCGCTAATAACATATTTATGAAAGTTATGCGTAACATTTGCACATGACACTGTTGTCCTCCGTGACTCTTATGACCTGTTTATGTTGATGTTGCTACCCTTGCTGTAACCTCTAGAGTATACGATGGAAAAGCTGTCAGTTACAGTGTTTGAAGTGGAGAGGTTAAGATAGATTTAGCAGGAAAACAAAATGAAATCAGGGCTGATGATTTAAACAGTTGGTACACGGAAAACAAATAACAATCATTGGCAGTCAAAATATTTACTTTACAAGGAAATTGCTGTTTTGTATCGCAACGAATAATTTTTGATGATCGTTTAATTATCAACAGATTTGCAGAACATATTTATATTCTTATTGTGTCATATTTTTATTATGTTTGTCTGTTACACTATGATAATTTTTCTTCTTTATATTTCACAGAAATGGCGAGAAAACATTACTTATCACTAAGGCTAGGTCCGCGGAGCAGTCAATTATATGGAGGTATGAACAATTCAAAAATTTTATTTGTTTAACTTGTGTGTGCGTTTTTTTTCAGTTTAAATTCAATTTAAAATGCATGATGGGTTATTAAGGTTTGGTGGTGGTCAAGGTAACAATTTTTATTTAGGTATTTTTAAATTTATGTTGTGTATTTTTAAAAATGTTACTACATACAAAATAAATATTTGTGTTTTATTTTCATAAATTACAAATATTAATTTTACAAAATTGGAACGTATTATTTATATTTATGTTGCTTGAGCTATATGTTACATTTTAAGTAAAATGACGCACTTTATTAAAGTGTTTCACTTATTTCTTCATATTGACTATTTATCTACAATTTACTAATTTTGATAATATTTTCTGATTAAATATACATATATACCTATGTATATTCCATAACCCCAATTTTAAAATCTTTACCAAGGAATAAATCAATATTTATGTATCTTCTACTTTAAATGAGCCTATATTTACTATAACTATATATTTCTTGTGTGTGATATATTTGCGATTGATTTCGTTATGTGGTATACAGGCTAGTGGAGCCCCAGTTGACGGGTGGTGACGTGAGGAACTAGCATCGTTAAACTCCCTCTTAACTGGTATCATCTCTCGCATGTATTAATTTTTTTAAATCAATCAATTTTTATTCTCAATTATTATTAACTCTCATTTCACACCTTCAAACTTATCTTTGATAATCTACTTTTGAAAATTTAAAATATTGTACAAATTTTATTATTCTATATCGTAGCTTTTTCCGTAGGTAGATTGGCTAAAATTCAATTTATAAAATTCTTATTCATATACAGTACATTTTTAAATAGGTTTATTAAAAATATTTTAAATTACAAGCACAAAGGTGACATATTCTATTCAAATTGATATTGATATAAACGTTGATTTTTACTAGTGGAAAACACATTTGAATACGCTGGTAATGGAGCATGTCACTTTTGTGCTCCACATAGTTTGACCTGTCAAAAAATGTACTTTAGATTGTCGAAGCATGAGATTTTTAAATCGAATTAATTTTTACATAATTTTTCATTTTATTTTAAATTATAAAAGCACTATTTCATATACAACGCACTTTTTGTACATAACTGCATCATACAATATTTGATTTATTTTTGCATTTATTCGATATTTGAACTCTAGCATACGAACGATATTTATTGCAAAATATTATCGTGGAATTGCATTGCTGCCATATGTATTGTCCTATATATGTGTGTGGCATCTGTCCATTTGTGTATATATGAACCAAAACTATAAATCAGTTTAACGATAATAACTAATAATATAATTTAAACAGATTTAAAATTATAGCTAATATAAATACGTAATTTAATAGTTGTTTAAATAATATTTAGATAATTAATAATAAATTTAAGTACTATAAATTTGAATAATGATTTGTTTATGTTACATGGAAAAATAAATTAAATTAATGGCAAAAAATGTCTTTTAAGAATATGTCTATACATTGACGTAAATAAAAATGATTGCTACGTTAATATTACGTTTGCTGTAATGGTTTAGTTTAGGACATGCTGCAATTGATAGTCTTTCTTAGGAATGTTGATATACAGGGAATTCAGTTCTATCAATATGTTGAATTTAAGTAAAACTAGTGACCCAAATCAATATCCAATATAACGTCACTCACTATTTCGTATTACTGAACTGATGAAACAGTAGGGGGAGCAAATCTTGCAATCGTATGAGCATATATTTGAGAGTAAGGCAATTAGGGAAATGTCTGAGATTTGCTTTAATTTTACTGTAAAATGGTACTATTTAAAAGGATAATTATTATATACCATACTATACTCGTAGTTACTTTAACAAATATTCCAAGCACCACAAAAAAAAAAATAAAGAAAGAAAAAAAAGACTTGTGTGTCATGTAATAAACGTAGTAATGTTACCGAATAAATTTGATGCCGACTAATATATATATATATATATATATATATATATATATATATATATATATATATATATATATATATAAATATATATATATATATATAAGGGAAATAAAACACTATGAATATTGAAATTTATTGAAATTTAACAATTTGGTGACTAGTTTCACCACACTGTGGCATCTTCAGACTATAGTGTTTTATTTCCCTTATAATGGAGTTTTACAAAGTAAAGGCCAATACCATTCAAGTATATATATATATATATATATATATATATATATATATATATATATATATATATATATATATATATATATATATATGTATATATATATATATATATATATTATATATATATATATATATATAATTTTTCTTTCTCTATAAATATTGTATTTATATTTATCAATTGATAGAAACCCAAAAAAACTACGTTTGATTTGAATGTTCACTTGTATTTATATTCTATCGAAACAGTAATACGTATGTATATACAATCATTTTTATGGAGCAAATCTCCTGAACATTTTCGTACAGACTTTTTATGTTCAACAAAGGGTAAATAAAAAAGGCGGAAAGATATAAAAATGGCAATTGGGATCTGATGTTTGCCATGCGACAGCAAATAACGTCAATCGACGTACAATTGTAACGTATATATGTATGTACCTCTACCAAAATGAAAATAGTGTTGTTCTTTTCTGCTGGATTTCAACTTACTCTTTATATCCAGCGTTGCGACGTTATTGATGTTGACAACTCTTGTGAATGCGTGGGTTGGATCTGGTCGATAATGCAGGCTTTCATATATATGTGTATATCTGAATATATTGTTTGAATTAGTGCGATTGCAATTTTTTTTTATATTTATTATATATATATGTATATTATAGGTAATTTAAGATAATTTAACCTTATATGTTAAATATGTATTCAAGTTCGGTTCTTTAAATTAATAAAACATTTATGAATAATAAACGTAATACTTAAAAATAAAATAAAATAAAAATTAGCGCACTGGAGCCCAAAATGAAAAAGAATATTTTTTCGGGATTTCTGTACAACAATACCTAATTAATATCTAAAATTTAATGCTTATACGTATTTTAAATATACATATTTTCTAAAATACGTTTTAGTTGCACATTCCACTTTGACGTCAACTTCTGTAATATTTCATGTTTTATCTTTTATTTTCACATTTTCATAAAATTAAGATGTGACTACGACTTATTGTGTAAAATTAAATATTATAATTTTTTGTGTGTTTTAAATAATAATTTTGTAATGATCACATCTTGTAATACGATTTGTCAATACTATCAGCTCACAATCCTATCATTTTCAAACTAAAAATCTATTTACAACCGTGTTCAATCCGTTGTAATTTATCACTTCAGCAAGTGCAGTAATGGTAGGTTTTGTATCGATATGTTATCGTTTATTTTGTGAGGTACAAATCAATTTAATGCACTTGAAAAATGTTGAAAGGAAATTGAAAACTATTTATTATTGGTACTGTGCATAAATCAATAAAATATATATCCTGGATTTAATAATAAATGAACCAATTTTTGCATTTTATACACTGCTATGTATATATTAGTTATGAATGTGTCCGATTTCGGTTCTGTGCTCACCAATCAATACCTTTTTAGTACTCAATTCTAAATATTGAACAAATTCTCTCAACTTACTTAAATAAGAATAATAAAATAAATAAAATGACGTAACTACTTATACATTTTCGTAAGCACACATAGCAAATGATGTATACCTAGTTAGTTATATTTTCAAAGTTTTGCAGTTCGTTGGGAATTGAAAATGCGAAATGCTGTTTGAATCTAACTGAAGGCGGCCGTGCAATACACGTTGTGCTTGTACCACTGTTCATTACACGTCTTCACGAAAATCGATTTTCCACCAAACGCCAACGAAAACTTTGCCAGATGTTCATTGAAAATCATCATCAGTATTTCATATAAGAAATTACTGTGAAAGAGAACATTTTATGCGTGGATTTTGAACTGTGAAAACCAATTCCCAAAAATGTCTAAAATCATTTATAAAGAAAAAGACTTTTGATAATTTTCAATTCTCAATATGAATCATTGTTAAAGAAACGTAACAATTGTGTAAAATGTAAGTCATTTATAAACGTTAAAGATTTTATAATATAGACTTAGTGTTACCTATTAATTAATATAAATTTAAAGACGACCAATTGGCCAAATCTATTGGTTCAGGACTATAAAATTAATTATCTGCACAGTGGTTTTTAGAATGCAGATTTTATACTCGTAAGTGTATAGATAAAATATATTATTTATATTTTGGTAGGGAAGTCTTGATTAATAAGGTATGCTGGACAGTTTTTGAATATTTTATACCTGTCAGAGTACTGTTAAAATCTTAAAATTTACAAGGTTATTTATCATGGCTGACATTAAGTATTTTTTAACATACTTGCAAAATTATGTAAATACACAACCTATTATAATTATTTGCACACATACATGAATGGTTAAAATAACATAAACTTATATGTGGGTTAATCAAATAATGACTGAAACTGAAATAAATCTTAAAAACCGCCAATTTGCATTTTTTCGAAACGGTTCGTGAATTTATCGTGCAGCAATTTAGTCTTATTTGATATTATCTATTTTGGCGTCGACTCAAGGCGACATTTTATCTATTTTTACACGTGACAAGCTCAGCGTGAAGTTTCAGTCGCCACAAAGACAAAATCGATATTGTTGTAAATAATAGATAAACAGTGTAGGATATATATAGATATCTATACAGGGATAGTTTGAAGGGCAGATAAATTCTAGAATCCGAACACAGACATAGTCCTCGGAGTCTTCCTAGAATCCGAAGGAGACTAACTACATACGTACATACATACATTACATACATACATACATACATACATACATACATACATACATACATACATACATACATACATACATACATACATACATACATACATACATACATACATACATACATACATACATACATACATACATACATACATACATACATACATACATACATACATACGTACATACATACATACATACATATATGTTGTCTTGTTTTTAGTTAGATGTATGACAATATATGTATTCTTATTTCCTAAAAGGCTGACTTCTGATTTTATCTATTTCAGAAAATATAGTTATTTGATACTGAGACAAATATCTACATAGTAGAATCACATTACACAGTAATTCTTTGTTTGAGCATGCGCAATAAATGTGTACTTAACCTTTTAAAATGTAATGTACTGTTTTCAGTATTTCTTTGCCCTTCTTTTTTTTTGAAGGATATTGACATATGCCTATTTGGTATGTGTGCTCAGGACGTTTGTATCAATTTCGCCGTGCAAGCGTTGATCAAACAAAGAATATAAACGATAAAACTGAGCACAATATATGCAAACATTGTCAAACGATTAGATTCAATCATAACTACATTAGTCGCTTAATGTTATTGACTTCTCTAACATAAGGAAATATAAATGAATAAAAATTCCGTTATTTCAGTTTTGAATCCATTAATAATTATTATGCAATTATTTTTTTCTTACGACTTCGTGAACAGTAAAAAATAATTTATATGTATTCATATTAATTAAAATTATAAAATATTGTACATTTTAGGGTAAAAATGTCAGTAATATTTCAAAATAATGATACAGATTTAGTAGCTTTTTTATTTCAAGTAGAATGATATTTATCGTCTTAAGAATACATTTTAGATGAGTAAAACATTTATATAGAATGTATATAACGGAAGTTTTGTGCCTATATCTATATCTATATATGTATATATAAAAGAGGTGAATATGTACCATCTGGTTGTAAATTTAGCAAAAGTTTAGCGAAGAGATTTATGTTAAATCGGCTTAAAAGTGTTTTGCAAACTCAGTCATATATACATCTTTGCGCTCGCGAATAAACCCCAAATAGAAACAAATTATTACATACTTTTCAAAGTAATTACGTGAAATTTCTCTTTGACGCCTATTGTTTTTCGAAAGGGTTTTCTGCCACCCCATTTAATGGGAATAGACATGAAGCTATGATGCAATTATAAAATTGCGTTTTTATTTAAAATGAGCATTAAATTAAATGCGACAAATTTTAAGTTATTTGTAAAGATGGTACACCGATTGAGTAAAGCGTGACCAAATATTGACCTGATCTGTTTTTAGTCTAACCTAAAACTTAAATCTATCGATTGGCGGTGCAACTCTGAACAAACACAATCACACAATGATTATAAATCAAAATTAATTATTATACTCGCATGTTATCAGCTAATTGGGGGCAAAACAAACGGAAAAGGTGTTCCATTTGGATTGGCAAGCGGACAAGGGCTGGAAAAATACCATGGCTGGATGAATATCAACTATTCTACATGGTGACCTTGTTCTAGTTACATAAGACTAAAAATAATGGAGATGGAACACAAATGGAAAACACACATGCGCGCACACATTTACATATAATACACACACGCGCATTTTAAGACACTCGAATAGACTAGAGCCATGAATATCATAATAATACACACACACATGCGCGCACCTACATTGTGAACAAAATCTTAAGTCATGGATATCTGCGTAACACATGCACAAGTTTATAAATACTTAAAAGATAAAGTGATGAACTAAGAACACGCACAATTTTACGGTGCAGATATGTAGAGATAATTTTTAACGACTCGTATCTACCCTTACAGACATAATGTTTAATTCACGCTTTATTTCGTTACCAAAAAGAAAAGAAAGGTTTAATTTTATTATCGTTTTTATGGATAACCACTGTTAATAGTAGGAATATATTTAGGGTTCGTTTATGTTAAAGGTTATTATAAATGTCATACAAAATAAGTTTCAACCAATTTTGCTTTGAACTTGAACAATGCAGTACACTGGTAAACATGTTTACCAGTTTACAAATTCCAGTTATACAATATGAAAATTGAATTTAAATTACATGAATATATTTGTATTCAATTTACTGGAAATGTTATTGCTTTTTCTTATAAGCTCTCGGTCTATATGTAAAATAATTGTAATATTTTTCAGTTGGATTTATAGTCTATTCCATTTAATTAGGTTATTAGAGAAATCGTTTTAAATATTTTAGAAGAAATACGCATTTTGCTAAATTGCTACAATAACGTTCAAAAAGGTGGTGTAATTATATGTGTAACTATATATTATAAATAATGTAATATTATACTTATTTTGTACAGTGTATATGATTTTATTTCAGCTGAGATGTATCTATATATCATAGATAGCAACAGAGAACTCATGTAAGATAATTATACAGTGTGTATATGCTTTATTGTTATACACAATACACTGTTAAAAAATGGTGCAAATTTACAAGTGTTTAAATGTAAATTCACACTAAAAAGCATGGAATTTATTCTAAATGTCAAGGCTATGTTTCTAAACTTAGCAAAATTACTCTATTTTTAAAAGTTTATTTACATTAAAAGTCTATTCAAAGTACACTTATTTTTTACAGTGTTGATGCAAATCCATAGGTATATAACGCTTCACTTAGCTTCAAGTAGGAAAACTCTGTAAAATTCATAGAAGCTTCTAGCTCGAGTGAAATTCAGTAAATATACAATAGACCCATTAGTTTGATATACGCATTAGATACGTGATTCTAAGAAGATGTTTATAGGGTGGTATACCCACGTAGTTTCTGTTACAATTAAATTCCTGCTAATATAACACTTTCTCTCTCACACACACACACGCGCATACATATACATACCCACTCACGCACATATACAATATTATTATCACTGTACTACATTCCTGCTAAGTACCTAAATCTCTGTCTCGAATAACTGAATAAGATTTTCTATAATTTAAAAATGTTCGCTATGCTATGGTTGACTTAACCATCCATAATTATATATTTTTGATTATCATAATATGGAAAATACGATTTTCGAAAGCAAACTCCTATAATTGCTATTCATATATATATATATATATATATATATATATATATATATATATATATATATATATATATATATATATATATATATATATATATATATATATATATATATATATATATATATATATAAATAAATAAATAAATAAAAGACGAGTCTTTTATTATTGTATTGTATCATACAAATATCTTAAATTTAATTTCTATTTTTACATTTTCATAAATAAAATAGGTAGATACAATAGCTATTCTATTAATAGTAAGTTTATTAGAGGGCATTTCTGAAAACGGATGTGCCTTGAATCGCAATTTTGTTGTGTTCTCAGAGAGCGGGGTTCAGTTTCCGTGTAAGGCAGTGCAGTGCATCCAGTGAATGAGTAAGGCGTGTCTGAACAGCTGTCAGGTCCAGGTTACACCAGCGTGTTTTTGCCCTCATTGTCTCATTGCTGATGTTCTTCTGTCCCCTTTTGCCATGTTTGCCCAGCGATGCCAAGGCAATTTTACCTACCCACATGGCGTAATGCGATTCACACTTGATTTCCTTTTAGCTCTGTGTTGGTTATTTAAGGGACTAGGTAGCTGCCGTTGTATACGACCATGTTTAATGTCACTCTGATTGTATTTAGCGTTCCATTTGTTATGCTGGGCTATTCATTCACGGTTTTCGTTTTAGAATTGTTACATTGCGAAAACGTATTAATACTTTTGTATGACAATTTGATATACATTCATATATTAAATGTTTTTGCTTACAAAATTCAATTTTAATGTAAAATCAACCAAAATTAAATGAAGGTACTCGTATAAGAGATATTATACGATATAAGTAAAGATGATGGTAGTGTGTGTTTGACTATATTAATAACACTTTAGAATTTTAGATAATTTTTATCACAAATATTAATTTAGACAATTGTACAAGATTTAAAAATTACCTGTAATAATTTTAGCATTAAAATATCTGGTATCACAACAAAATTGTGATGTTTGCAAGCTTGATTTTATTAAATTCCATGGTTGATAAAAGTATTGGGTAGGTATGTACGTTTACAAACAAGAGTACCACATCATGTTTTGTTAGTTCCTGTTGTTGCCGCTCAATAGAAAGGCAGCAACGACGGCGGCAGTAGAATGAGAGATAGGAAATATTGCGGCGCAAAGAGCCTTGGTATAACCGAGCTTTTGTGCTGTGAATAGCAGAGATTCGAACAATCACTAAATATGGTTTCACTGGTCTGTTTACCAGCATAACGCTGGTTATTAAAATAGAAAACCTCCCGAATATCTCAGTAACTTCAGCGCAGACCAGCCGTAACAGAGATTAAATAGAAATATTCGAACGATTGCCTAGAAAATTTACAGATGATTACCTTCCAACGGATAGCGTATTCTCAAAATGCAACCAAAATATTTGTTGTCTGACTATAAGCTATGTATTAAATATCATAGAGATCGAAACATGTCGTGACACAAAACGTTTTTTTTTTAAATATCAATTATTCGTTAAACAATTTTTTTTTTCGATTTTACATACATACATAACATCATGCTTATTCCCATCATATAGGGTGGCAGAAAACCCTTTACATTCATTCACATCTTCACTATTCAACTCTATAATTACAAACTTCTTTTGCTTAATTCAAATCATGCATTTCGGGTTCTTCGTGTTATATTTGAAAAACAATTCTTCGATTATATAATTTACGCAATATTTTTTAAAGAAAACAATCTCATAATAAACATAGCGATCTTACTGCGAAATCAAGCGTAAGCCAATAAAACAATAGCAATACTACTATATCAAACAATATCGTATAGATGTCAGGTCAAGCGTGATAATGAAGAAAGAACAAAAACTTATTTAATTAATATAACTCGAAACCAGACGGTACAATTTGGTCCACAAATAAAAAGGAAATAATAAACAATTGTTATCTACGAAAAATATAAAATATAATATTTTGATTATTTATACAAAAATGCATTGTTTTATATTTCTTAACATTTTCATTTAGCTTATAATTGCGAAACCGTAGAAGCAAAGATGTATAAATACTATTTTATTTATTTCATAGTCATCATTAGTATTGATCATAAGAAAATGATTGCGAGTAGTATTTTTTCGTATTTAATTTTAGGCTCGTTTTATCTTATACAACAAAAAAAACGAACACTTATTAAAATGAACGTTCAGCTTCTTTTGTACGGCTGCAGTAAAATACTGTTTCCAACCACTAATAAAGATATATAAAGCTACGCTGCTTGCCGTAAGCGGATTACCGAAAGTAGTTTGAGTTGTACGGATTAGATACACGAATGATTTTTTTTTGAATATTTTCGGCCCCATTTTCATTCGGAAATTCTTTTCTAATAGCTGGTTTCATAGAACAATTAAGCTTTTTTTTTACTTAATATAACAACGATGAACTTACGCAATTTGAAATTGTTTCTACGTGATTTTTAAAATTACTAACATAATATAGTTAAATTATTATTATTTTTCTAAAATTATATATGTTGTTGTTTATTGAACATATTAATATGTAATTTCATAGTTAAATAATAAATCCCCCCGCGTTTTTTTGCTAAAAGAACAATACCATTGTTTCGTTCCCCTGTCGAAATAGATGGTACAGTAATAAAAATAATGACAAACAACAAATAATGGCAAACAGCGCACTGCAGCGAGTTACCGACTGAGTAATTATACATCATATGCTCAGTGCAGAGATCTGCATTGTCTACCGACACTCGGAGACAAAAGCTTCATTTCGACCCACTCTCAACATATACTCTAACTAGTAGTCTAGGAATCATAGCTTATTACACATGCTGGCATAATGCATGTATGTATGTATGTATGTAACTTACACATGTAATCCACATGCTCCAACAAGTCAACCATTGTCTGTGCGCATTGTCGGAGATTTACATGTGAATTTGATTTGGTTACAAATTTCGTAGCAATCTTAATTCAATCTACCTCAGTTCAAAATAATATAAAATACATTTATGATATTGTGGTATGACGGCAAACTTATATATTTACATATATTCAAACACCGTAGTATTGATAATCTTATTTTATTACCAAATGTCAACTCTATTTTACAACTACAAAGTCACCATACACCGGAAGGCCATAGGTCCTTTTAGGCGAATGCAACTCGTTGTATGACGTCTGGACGGCTATATATAATCTATTATTATTAATATTATTGTGTGCACCGCTATAGGGAATGTTCCCTCTTCAGCGTGTTGCGTGACATTAGTGTGCGTGGCTGATATTTGCAATGACTAGTGTATCTAAGCTAACTTGACCGAGCCATGATTCCCTGTATTTGTTTGTATGAGAATTCTGACATTTTGAGTTGCAGGTATGTGTGTTTACTAGATAGGGAAACCGGAGTACCCGGAGAACCCTGCCGACGTACCGTTTTACTGAAGTAAATCACAGTCACAGGTGAAAAATTCCATTCGACTGAGGCAGGATTCAAATTGCCAAACTTCATAGTTAGAAGCATAGGTAGATGTGTAAGCCACAAGACCACGGACGCTCCTTGTATAGTTTAACACATTTGAGCACGTTTGTCAGATATGTTAGGTAAAGTTGAAATTATAGAAACCGAAAGAAACGTAAATCCAACTGTATATCTAATAAAATGAAAACGATAAAAGTGTAATTATTTTGTAAAGTTTAAAGCTTAAATTAATTTATTCCAAAAAACTTCTGCGGAAAAAAATATGCTTCGAATGAAATTAGCTAAAAGAAACAATTAAAACCTTAAGCGCAGGATGCTTATCGTCTCGGGATTTTTTTATATAAAACTTGGATATTAACTGTGAAGACCGGAAAATGTGCCGGTGTAAAAACGACTTAATATCCAGTATTCCTGCTTTACTGCCGCTGTCTCGCGGCGACAGGCGAAGTAGACCTCATGTGCTTATTGAATTCACAAAGTTACTCTTTTGAGTGGAATCAGAAATTTGCGTTTCCTTGGCTAACACATTTGTATTTATATATAAGTTTTTGTTATGCATTTTTACTAAAGTTTAAATTTGTTTCTGGAGTACTAACACGTCATTGACAAAACTTTATACTCACACAATCGCATACGTTGTTACATACTTTTATTGCTCAAAGGTCATAGTAGGAAACAACGATAATGGTTTGGTTGGAGCCAACAAATCATTTAATTATTTGGTACAGGTGCTCAAGGCGTATTTATGGTTAATACGAAAATTATGTGATTGATTAACAATCTATAGAAACAATATAAACTTTAAAGTATATACATTGTTAAAATGTATTAAAAAGCTTGTTAAATAGATACAATGGTTTACTATGACGGGCATTATATGTGAACACGACTATTTTATAACCTTATAGCAATAAAACAACGGTGCACCAAGCTACATTAGAGATCATCAAGCAGCGATAGGATGAGTGCACATAAAGAATGCATTCGTGTGTCAGTTATCAGACGGTAGTGAAGTGAGCGCCCTAAACAGGTCATGTAATACCCGCACACTCTCCAAGTAGATATCTAAATTGTTTATTTATGAACTCTTACCTACAACACAAAATAACCTTTAAGCCTTTTTTTTTTATCTAATGCAAACTCAAACGTGAAAAACATATTTTATAGGAATTATTCGATTTAAAATCTTATTTTAAGGTGAACCATCAAGCTCGCTAAAACATCGTGCCTAACAAATTTAAAAAAAAAAAACCACTCGATGTGTATTTGCATAACGAATGCATGGTAAAAATTTCGTTTATTTTAAGCTTGTAATATAGCAGATAAAAAATAAAAACAATGAAAAACCGCCTATTTTGAGGGTTTTTATTTTTTATCTGCTACATTACAAGCTCAAAATAAACAATTTTTTTTCCATGTATTCGTTATGCAAATACACATCCATATTTTTTAAATTTTTTTCAATACTTATGCCAGATTGGAGATATTTTGGATTTAATGGTTTTTCGTAATTTTTATGGTATTAAGACCAAAAGTATGGTACCAATGTGTTCGAAATAACTTTCTTACATTTTATTCAACGAAATATCTTTTATTGTGGCGTGAAAATAACTTATTTCTAATTTTATAGCGTTTTCGCGATTCTAAGATTTGTTGAATATATCTAGCTGAAAGGTGGCGCCGTCTATGCAAAAAAAAGTTAAGAGGAACTAAGCCTAATAGTTTGTATCCATAGTGTGAACTTGAGAAATTCACCACTAGAAGAAGCGGAAAAACAAACGAAAATTTGTTATCTCACAATTGTATTCTTATCTTATCTGTACAGATAGATAAAAATAATCAATATTATGTTTGAATTTAGAAAATATTCAATAAAAGTCAAATAACTTGTTTCTGCGTATGAACGCAAGAAGCAAATGCTATCTCAAAATTCAGAAAGTCACTAAACTGTGACTCATATTCATATGATTCATTTCAATAAATGGTAAATATTCGGTCGAGTTTACGACTGTACTCATCCGAGTAATATTGATGTTATTTTTTCTTTTCTTTCATAATTATATTTGCAAACTATTGATTTGATTGTTACTTTGATCATTTTAATTATAGCACAAATATTCTTTATTTATTCAGGATGTTTGATAATTTTATAATTTGGACTCCGAAGGGTATTAATTCTGTTTCGCGAATGATGATTTGTTTAAATATTAATATGTATTATCGACCTCTGACTTCTTCGATATTAAAAATATAATGAAGAATATTTTTAGTTTTTAAAATACGTGCTGTTTAAATCTGTCTATTTTTTTAAAAGTCTGTCGCTATTTCAATATAGAAACTACAATTACCGACTTCAGATTGTTAGTTTATACATTAGCTGCAAAATGCTCTTTTTGGCGCATGCACACAGTAGCGCCAAATCGCATTTTCTTAGAAGTAAACGGACCTGATGGTTTTTCTTAAGTTTTAAAACAAGTGCTGTATGTTTCGCGACGAAGATTCGTCTTCTGCAGTATCTTGGACTGGATTTTCTTATACGTTGTAGGTTTATTTCGTTTGGATAGGAAGGATATTAAAATACACATTTTGAAAAATTCAAGAAAATTTAATTATTCAGTACTCTATATTAGCAATTATTATTGCCGGAAGTTATTTAATTTTTCAAATAAACCAAAAATTATCTCAAACTTTTAATAGTTAATATAAGCTTACAAAATCGTGTAATCAACTACTTGTACTTGTGAAATTACAAGTTAAATTTGAAAATCTCTAGAAAAGAAACTGAAATCATCGATACTGTTAAATTTCTTAATGTAATTACATCTAAATAGGCGTGAGACGTCATCTGGAATGATCGTTCATCTCCATTCTAACTACCTTCTCACCTCGGTGCTCTTTGCATCCTTTGCCTTTCCGGGTTCAGGTTAACGGTAACTGGTAAATAAGTTAGGTCGATATCAGTTTCATGATATTTTATCTTCATCGTCAAATAGTTGTTCCAAATTTATGAACTCACAAACGTAATCATAGACACATTCGAATTGTTTTAAATTAGATTAGAATGTTGTCAATTTGAGATAAATCTTGATTGCTTTTAGGGTATCAGATAATAACCGTTCATATTTAATCCGTAATCCGTAAAGATAATTAAACAAGTGCTATTTGCAGCTTTATTAGTTGCGAATAGTATTCTGCGTGTTGTGTTGACATCGAGGTATTTGCAGTGGAATCTGTCTGTCTTTAATATGAATAATTCGATGTCACACAGAATACCCAACAGTTAAGCGATTGTAAACTACATTACGTTACGTCACCACGGCACGTTCTATTACCTTTAACTGACGGGGACGAGGACACATGAGAAGCACACCGCGATAGACGTACCCTTAACACCGAATATTAATTAATACAAAGGCTACGTTAAACCATTAGTTCAACCGCCCAAAAGCGATTGCTTACAAACGGTATTAGGTACTAGTATCGAATCAAATGCAGCGAATAGTTACAGTCTATATAGTCAATTTGATAGGAAAATATAATTGGTTAACAATGTATTTGGGGAGTTATTAATACATTTTTGCGTGGGTATTGTGGCTGAGATATCCATTTAATAAACTTTGCGTAAAAAGGTTGTTATTATATACCTATTTAAAAATGTTATGGTGTTGATTACAAAAATGAAAAATAAAATACAAATGGATGCAAATTGGGCATTTTTAAAAGTAAATTTATATAAGTTATATTATAAAATCACATCACCGGTTCTTGTACTATTACTATTAATATTCGTATAGTTATGATAGGTATATGTGTATACCTATAGCAAAATATTCTCATATTACAAGCATTTTTACGTAACAGTGATGAAAATGTATAAACATTTTTTTTTTCCATTGTAGTTAAAGCTTATTAGAATATATAAGTAGTAGTCGTAACTTTGATAAACAAATTTATTAACGAACACGTTTATTTAAAAATAATTTCCGTTTATAATTCACAAATCTAAAGTTTCAACACTAAAATATGTAAAATTAATTAATTACATTTTTGCATGTAGTATATGAAAAAAAATCAAGATGGTTTCGTAACATTTTAAGCTGTGTATATTAAGTTACTGTATTTTTATCGTACGATATTTTCAACTAATAAATGTAAAATTAAACAACGTTTCAAATTTGCAGATTAAACCATATTTAATTATATGCATAAAAAAGCATGTATATAAAGCTTTTTACTACTTTGCATATCGGCTTTACACTTGCACTGTTTAAAAATCGATTCACGCTTTCTTTTACCAATATAGCTATAACTATATGTAAAATACAAAAAGAAAAAATCTTCACTTCCACCAAATATTTCTTTGTCACAATTTTGGGTATGTGTATTGATATTGTAGTTAATTTAGAAATTTGTTAACTGCCTTTAGTGAATTTGTTCATTGTAAACATAATTCTGTGGACTTTTCCACCAAGTTATGACTTCCATGCTTATCGCGTGTTGACTGTATGATGTATTTGTAAGCACGCGGTAGGACTACAAGGTTCAGGTAGTTCAGGTAGTGTCGTTGTATCTATCAGGGGACTAGAATGACGCTCCGTGTGCTCGTTTGAGTCCCTGCCCTGGATCCTGACCGTCGCTTGGGCCACCTTGTCGACGGAGAGCGATCAATACCCTAGGAGGCGCCTCTGTACGCGTCTAGCAGACAAACGAACGTACCCGTTCCATATTTCTATTCTATTCTCACCCACTCACACCATCGTCAGCATCGACAACGTGTTTTCATTCATGCATCACGACAAAAACCAACCAACTATTTTTGGACCATAGAACGCCTGCTTCGCAATTCAGATTATTCTACTAGCACCTGTCTTTCAATCTTATTCAACCATTTATTCTATTATTTAACGTATTTAAAAAAAAAGCAATTATTCTCAAACGATTATGGGATACATTTGATATTTACAGCTTTATGCTGCTGTTATAGCGGTAGTCTGTTAAACTGCTCAGTAAAGAAAAGAATAGTTTGTTGGTTCTAGTACGTTCATCTGTGCTTGAACTGTCTACTTCAATCTATTTACTCTGCGAAGAGTGTGACTTAGTGAGGTAATGTGTGTCGTTGGCCTTGAAGTGTCTCTGAGTATTCTTAACTTTTTCAACTTTCATCCTGAAGTATTCATGAATGAATACTCATTTATCATACACTCCTGACACTTTTCAACCTTTTCCAAACACTTATTTACATTTGATTCAAATATATGTAAGATGCAATAAAATAGCAAATATGCATTTATAGTGTTTGGAATCCACTTCTGAAGATTGTAAGTGTTGTTCTAGGTATCAATCAAGGGAAGTTAAATGAAGGTTGAAACGAGAACTCGTTAAACGTTTCCAATTATCTTCAAGTAGATAAATATATACGTGAAATTAGTTTCGTTAGAACTTGCGCAGGGCGCACCTTTTTCATTGGATCCCCGAGTCATCCAAATTATTTAATTTTAATAACTAATTAAGATCATATATATATGTGTGCGAAACATATTAACTGAATACGTGGCATTTTATGAAAATAAAGAAACCAGTTCAGTGTTAGTAACGTATTTTGCTGATGTCGTATTCCCGCCACTTGCACATGCGATATAAAGTTGATATTTTTGGAAGAAAAAAAAACCATTTAAAATTCTATTTACAAAATTTAACATTTTCATTTAGGTATGCAATCGGTCCAAGAAATGATTAAAATAAGAATGCTACATTCATTTCATTCAAAAAATTGCATTAAATAAAAAATATATAGGTTTGTCAATATTAAAGTTATTATTTACAATATTATTTTACGGCTACCGAATTTACCCTAAAAGTTCCTTCCTTGAAACTTTAGTATCTCCTAAAGTACCTAAGAATTATTCGCATCGGAGGATGTTACACATTACCGAATACTCAAGCTCTTCTGTACTATACATGACAAATTAAAAATTAAATATCTACACAGTTCTTTTAGCTTAGTACCGAGAAATAAAATTAAATAATTGTTGAAACCCCAAAATACATATATACGTATTTGTTTTAATTATTGTGTCTTTTAAACAAAAATCTAGATGTTCTGGTTGATACAAAAGAAAAAAAGAAAAAGAAGAAGAAACAAGTTTTTTTTTCTAGTAATACCGAGAGAAATTGATTACTGAATCAGATATAACGAACATTACATTTTTTTATGCCCCGGAACTATTTCTATAAATTTATGGTAGTGTCGGAAAGCTCCGTTTGCGGCGCCAGATGTCAGTTGTAGAAGTGATAGAAGTATACCTGTCTACCCTACGTTTTGTAACATGCTTCAGCACTGAAACTGTAACGACGTTTTCAGTGTGCATTTGACATTACAGTTAAAATTCAACGTCTTGTTTTGAATAAAATAATTACACGTAAATGTGGCTTTAAAAACTTTGGTCATTAGTTTTGCATTTGTATTCATTGTTATGTTCTGTTTGCTGTTACTTGCTTACGCTTAGTATTTATTTTTTTAACCAACCTCAAATTAAACTTAACTTATGCATTATGTTAAATAAATTATTTAAAAGACTTTTCACAAGAACAGAAACAAAACAAGGACGTTTTTATCAATTTAAGAAAACATTTTGAGTTTTATCATATTTTTTTAAATTATTATTATTTGTCTTAAATATACATAAATATTATTTAACGTTCATTTTGAAATTTTATTAGGTCACACACGAAAACCAGTCAAAATTCTTATAACTGCGTTTTTCGTAAATATACGTTTTATTTCTCGTGGAAGTAGTTTTCCTTGTTCTTGCTGTGATATATGCAGAACATTTATATACTTTAGTGGTTTACTTCCATATTAATAATATAACACCGATTCATCTCGTCAATTCGGCTGTTATAGTTACGCTATGTTAACAGTCAATCTCGTAATTAATTACAATGGAAATTATATTATTTAGGTAGTAAATAATAATTTCCAAAAAGTGTCTCAAACCGATGAAACTGAACATTATATATATATATATATATATATATATATATATATATATATATATATATATATATATATAAAATTTAATCAACATAAATTGAGGGTTCATATTAACATTTAAATAATCATATGCAGTTTAAACAATGAAACTACATAATATTAAAGTTGCTTACGATTACTAAAATAAATTCCATTAGAAACTTTAGATACCATTTTACTTTGTGGGTGGAGCTTCAAAGCATGTTAGGTAAATTAGAACTATAAAATATAATTGGGTAAATCATTACTTCAAACTTAAAAATTCTATTATTTATTTAATAGAAGTAAACATTGATTGGATATTTACTATTTTTTAAGTGGTCTTAAAGATAATATTTAAGCAATATTAAACATAAGTTATTGATCGCATGGAAAATGAATTTAAGGAAATTATATGTTGAGCGTGATGATTGGAAATTAATTGCAAAATACTTTTAATTAAAATCGTTTCATCAGTGTGAAATATTAGAAGAACGAAGGTCGAATGTGAAACAACGTGCGTTCTTTAGTCGTTGCGTTGCAGTGCCTTTTCAGTTCAGTCTGCTTCACTGAACCTTGACCTATATTTATATACTTTTCTTATACGATACAATTTATCATAAGATCCTACCCACTCTGATAATAATCGCTGGTATAAAAACTTATTGGTCTCGAACTTGCAATCATCAAATTGATGTTGTAGCTGTTTAATAACCTAGAAAAATTTCCGTTGATCTAATTTTCCACTCTTTATAACTCGTCTAACGTGATGGAATTTTTTTTAGTACTAAATATCTATATAATAGTAGTGGAATAAAAAAATAATATTATGTATAACTTCACCTTCAAGTAAATTGGATCATTTTTATATTGGATAAAACTAGCAAACTTTTGCAGAAGTAATAATGGTCCTATATGTTTATTGGCTAACTATAATTATTTATACGAGTTAGAACAACGTTATATCGTTTAAAATAATAAGGGAAATGTTTTGATATTTAGATAATTATATTTAATACAAAGTAAGGCAAGAAATGTCTAATGAAATTAAAATTAGATGCTACAATTAATTGTAACTATTAAAAAATATATTAAACAAGCTGCATATATAAAACTTGAAATCATGACGCTTTGCTCTCTGTTCTCTTTGTTTTTAAGCCCAATGAAGTGGTGAGGAGCTCTCCCACTCAAATCCTGCTAGATGAGTGGTAGGGAGCGCTCCCCTTCCAAAGCTCTGCGAAGTAAGTGGTAGGGAGCCTTCTCCTTCCACAGCTCTGCTAGGTAAATGGTAGAGAGCACCCCACCACAGGCGCGCTAGGTGGGAGAAGAAAGCGAGCTTTCGTTTAGTTCTCGTAGCTTTTGTCTTGGCTGGCAGTGGCGCTAGTGTTCACGGCGGTCGGCTTAGCTCAAGTGTACTTCGTTACATACAGATAGCGACAGTAGCTTGGTTTCAGCCGGCAGGGAGATATCACTTCGTTGGCTGCTCATCTCGCTCGTCACAAGATCAAATTAAGTGCTATAGACAAAGGTTCTACAAAAGTTTTTGATCATTTTTATTGTTCTTTGTGGAATAATACTACCGAAATTGTTTACTTTTAGTTGCAGGTCGATATGATAGATGTATCAGATAAAACTAAAATAAAGTATACTTTCAAATGATAGATATTAATTCATATTAATATTCATAGATATAAAATAATAATTAAAGATTACTAAATATACAACATACACCTTTATGTATACTTATTATTCATTTTTTGGTACACTGATGTTTGATTTCTATATTTTGCTTATCAAAATAATTATGTCGTTATTGTTAATGGAAGAAGCACTTAGGAATATTACGCTTCCCGTTGAATTTAAGTTTTTTTGTGAGACATTGATTTTTTACTAGCAATTTGGATAAGTGTTTTAATTGCGAAAGTCACAGACTGTTTCAACAGTTATTTATAAGTATCTAAATCAACAGTGACAATCTAACAATCCCGTGATACCCGAAAGTACTCGTACATTCAATAAAATTGGTACCCAATCAATAGCCAAACATAATAATAATATAAAATGTCCGGAGGGCAATGACCTGTCTTTCTGAAAGTACTTACAAATCGAAAACTATTTTAAGCAATGCCGCTAAATGGAATATATTAGAATGCGAAAGAAGTTGATTTTTATTAACTATTATGCCACGTTGTTGGCAAGCGCATTGCTAAATATACTCTATTTTATTTATTTATAAATAAGAACCATTTATAATAAAAAAAGCTCGCTTGTCCCTAAGTTAATACTAAATCGTCAGCTGGGGACTGAATACATAATAATCGAGATACAATGATAAGTGGTAGAATATTCCCTAATGGGGTCCATTTTAGTTTTTTCTGACCGTGTTTATGTTAATATGCATTCACGCACGAACAAATATAACACAGCAAAAAGCTCAAGTGCGTGCAAGAACGTGCCTGTTTCGGTTCTAGCCGGTTTCCAGTTCAGTTTGTAGCGAGCTTCAGTTTAGTGCAGACGCTGTTTTAGTTTAGTGTGGTATCACCGAGTGTCGCTACTATCGAAAGCTCAACCATAGGTGCTGTAAAAGTGGATAGTTTGTTTCTGGATTAATTATCACACATGTCCATAAAAGTATGAGGATGCAGGGAATATAATTTTTATTTCAAAGTAATTTAAGATATATATATATATATATTTTTATTATTGTGAATGTTCTTTGTCTACTCTGCTGCCGTATTCAAATTGCTGCCGTATTCAAATTTGTGTTGGTTTATGAGATCGCATGTCTACTTAGTTAAATTAATAAATAATTCTTCTAATACCTAGATCAATAAATTACATTTATATATACCTATATTTAATTTAAAAACGTAATGCATTCATGTATAAATTGCATTTTTAACAGTAATATGTCATTGATCTGATGGAAGAATGTCGTTGCTTTAAAATATATTGTGATCCAAAATTTAAGATAGAAATATTTATTTAGATATTTAATTATTAAAATATTATATAAAACAATAAAAGAATTATGCAACTTTACTTAGAATTTCGGTAAATTACTTCGAGTTTCTTGTTATATATAATCATTTATAGAATTATATTCTACGTGTAATGTTACATTGAAAGTAATGAAAAATAACAGCGTGTTTCTACAGAGAATAGTAAACTTGTAATCTATATACAAAATCAGATTATTAGAAGCGATTATTTCTATTATAGAAATATACATTACCGTTTAGTAAGCATGTTTTTTGGATTTATATTGTCGAATACGAGTATGTTGAACTCAATTCATACATTTTTCATATAAACGAATAGTGTATCCACAGATTATAACATCTACGGTGTAAAGCTGCACCAGCCACAGAGCTTTAGCGTAAGTTAAGAGTGGGGATAGCACAGCACGCTGGTGGACGAATAGCGTTTTAGTTGTATCCCGGCTGGCAGTGGTTCAGTTCGGCGTTGTTTCACCGGCATAAAGAGCTTTCACCGTGGCTCGGTACGGTCTGGCGCGGCTCGTGGCCGCCAGGCACGCCATCTGGCGGCTGCGGCGTTCCGGTTCACAACCATCACCGGAACGGACAGAACAACCACCACAACAACAACCGGATTCGGATCAAGAACAATCACTGTATGTTATTATAAATTGAACAACAACAAACAATTATGATATTCTTCTTTAACTCTCACTCTGCACCTAATTACAGACGCTTACAGTGCTTGAAGTTTTCCGTATTTTATTCTTATCACTTTGTTCCATTGTATTTGGAACTGACACCAAATGCCATGTAATCTAGTGGTGACATTTGAATTATATCATTTGGACTTGAAAGCACGATATTTACGTAACTAATAGTAAAATCATTAATACATTAATGAAAGCTATTCTATTGTTGTTGAAAATCGCTATTTGGTATAAATGCAAGTTGATAATGCTTATTTTTCGATTAATATTTTAAATTAAATATTCTTTGTTAATACAATTCAGTGTAACAATTATCTAAAATTGTGTATTGCTTCCTTTATTTGAAACTTCAATCATTGTGTATCTCATAGCTACGCCATCTGTAGCTTGCAAAAGCGCTTGCTTCCTGAAAAATCACGCTGCTCTCATATGGAATCACATGGTATCACACGCTCAACGCCTTACGTCCTACGTTGGATATGCCCATGCCATCATGAAGTATCTATGCAGCTTGATTTGATTGTTTCCCCCATCATGCAATGGCTTCTGAATCCGCTCAATTTTGCTATAGAAACTACCGATATTGATCAACTTATAAAAGACACGTACTAGTGTCTATAGTTCATATCATAATAGTTTCGAAAACTTGTATAGTATTACTTGAGGGAACGATAGATTTAATAACCAAAACTAGGAAGAAGCACTAATACGACAGTAGCTACTAACGACAATATAGTGTAATGATAATAGTTTGTTGAATAAATAATAATAAGTAAATGGATAGGGTTGCATGCCATGAATTATTTTTATCGATGTTATAAAAATAATTTTGTCAACTAGGTAGGTATACATAAAAAATAGATCGATAACTTGGTTTACTGCTACAAATAAAATTTAATTATAATAATAATTTTTGCATAACTATACTAAGAAATGGTATATAAACTTAAATATTATTGCAACGTTTTCACTCAATTTACTAGTTTACTTCAACCATTTTTTTTTTATTAAATTAAACTAATATAAATGAATATTGCAACATATACTAAAACATATTTTTAATACCAGTATACAATTAGCAAATTATTTGGTTAAGTAACTACATTTTGATTTATATTAATTAGCTAAAGTAAAGCTTCGCAAAGGTAGGGCAAAAACGACGTCACAGTTTTTAACAACATAGATGCTGACACCTCGACTACAAAGCCCTAATTAAAAGCCTCTACAACACCGTTCTTATGTTCATACAATATCCTCCTTCCGGCCAGCATATGAATGCGCGCGTGTGTGTGCTTCGAAAAGCTTTCACATGTATAGCAGATCCTCTTCAGTGTCTAGAGCTTTGTGTAAGGACTTTGAAGTCAGTGTTTCCGCCCTTTCCTATTTTTACCGCCAGCGTGTATTCAATGTATGCTAATTGTGCTGGACAGTTGAAAATTCATCTAACGCTAACACTGCTTTGTCAGCGGTTAAACATCGTCTACTTTATTAAAAGATGCTTTACTATATAAGTGGTTATTTAAAAAGAATTTGACGTCACTAGCCATGCTACATGCCCTTTTAAGTATTAAGAGCACAGGAGGGAATTATTATGTTTTGAAGCTGTGACGGGATTAAAAATATTTTAATAATCTAAAGTAGCTTCTTCAAATTCAAGATAAGCGGCTACCTTCGACAAAGTCTGTTGATTTTATTGTGTTTCATAAAAAAACACACACACACAAGCAAATAATGTCAAATTGTTGGCAATAGGTCAAAATTGTAATTTCCGTTTGAAAGAAACGGAGGTTCATGATATAAAAGAACAAAGGTGATAAAACGAATTTCTTTCGCACATTTAGCCACAATAAAAATGTATGTTTTAGTGAAAATTCTGAATAATGCTGATACATCATCAGAATTAAAATTGCAAATTGCGTGCTTTGTGCTCGTGAAATTATAGCCATGCCCCGTCAAGGACACTCGTAAACCGTCTAATCCATACTAAAATCAAAACGACAGTCCGTATATAGAAGGTGATGTAACAGAATGAGAATAATATTTTTACAGGAAAAATTGCATACGATGAAATATTTATTAAATTGATTTGTAAATTAAAATTTAGACTGTTGATTCAACTTGAAAATGTATAAGTGTGCATCTATTATTAATTCTATGATATATAATTCATTAAATGGAATTAAATTGTGTATTTGTCGCATTGCTCTTGGCAACACAACTTTAATATGTTAAATATATGCCCATCAAACATTCACCAAACATTATTACGAACGAGCTCACTCTCTGGGTAACGTTACCATAGAACGGGAAATTTAAAAAATAATTATCTTTTAATAGGTACTAGATACATACATTTTTAATGAAACATCGGCCATGTATTGGCCTTAAACTTTCTTTTACGTAGTCAGTATATTTTGATTTGATAGTATATAAATTAAAATATAAAATGTTTAAATTTAAAAGAAAATATGTTCATTCATTATGTCCAGTAAAATTGTAAAGTTAGATTATTGTCAGATTCCTAAAAAAACATATGTATTTTAGATTTTAAATGTTCGATTCTATAGTAATATACAGAAAATATAATTATTCATTACACATTATTAAAAATTATTATGGCTGGACATTTTTTAGTTTTCAAATGAACTTTAAACCTTACAAAATATTTTCGGTAAATAATATTTTAAATTATTTACTAAACTTTGTAACGTTTTTTCACTAAACTTATTTGTGACACTGACAATAAATGTTAAATGTCAAAATATTTGAATATTTAAAACAATTGACATGCATAGTAGATGCGATTTATTATATATAATTTCCTATACCTACGTAACTATGGCAATATCAATAAGATAAGATCTTGTATCTGGTACTTTTTGAAGAAATGTTTCAAACAAAAGTTGTGCAGAATACTAATATCTTTCAATGTTATTCTAACTATTTTTACTGCAAGTATGACCGTTTCGGAGATATTGCAGAAATTGCAAAAAGAGTCTTAAGTAAACATGCACTTCCGGTTTGAATATGCTTTTCAAAAAATAGGAGGTTTTCGCCTCAGGCATATACAAATCTTAAGTTTAATGCGTCATAATTTTATCTGCAACAGTGTAGGCTGTAGAGCGCATACACACACACACACAGACGTCATTCCAAAAATAGTCAGACTCGATTCAGGGAAGGTCAAAAGGCGTATTTCCGTTAAAATTTCGAGTTTTTTTTTCGTGATTACAATACTTACTTATTACTTCGTAAAAGAAAATAAAAATCAAGATGATTAATGTAACATTACAAGAAATTAATTAAGAGAAGCATCATTCGAATTCTTTGGGTATTTAGAAATTGTGAAAAGAATTGTCATTGTTTCAATGTTAATCAATAACATTCATTTTTGAAAATATTTGCTATTTGCTGTAAGATATGATTAATATTTTCAAGTAAATTTCAAATTTCTAGTAGAATAAATGGATTTCATGTTCCACATTTTCAGCTTTCTATTTTTAGTACCTATATAGAAATTAAATTATAATTTAACCATCTCTACAAAGTTATCTCATTTGTTTGCATACAAATCTGTCTACCTATCTCATGGTTGTATTGTACCAAGTTGGATACTGGAAGATCGATATGTATGTTGGTTTCATTCCCACACCGGTTGTGGTTATGCCTGGCCAATTCCGTCTAAGGATGAGGCTGGCTTTACAATGAACATCGCCGCTCTTCGTCAGACGCATGTTCTCTCATATTTGTTTCCTTGCTTTCTGTTCTGTGCTCTGCAGTCATATATACCACTGTCGGCGTCATGTTACGTGGTTATGAACACAAGGGGAATTTTAAATAGGTGTACCAACTTAAATTTGGGGAAACTAGATTGTTGACAGCGGTGCATAAGTAATAATAGAATTATTTATATTTGCGTTGATATTACTAAAATGTCAAAGAAATTTAAACACGGTATGCTTTATATTTTTAAAAATATATAATAGTCCACCAAATGTTGGGACATTTAGTGATATTGGAGGAAAGTACCTACTACTGGTAATAAGTTAAAATATAGATATGTCTTTTAATAATAACAAACTGTCTGTACTTGATTTCATATATAAAATCAGCTGACTAACAGTAGTGTTTTTGGTTTTCTTAAAAAAACAATAAAAGTTAACTTTAAGCCACTCATAAACATAAATATGACGTAAGATATAAATCAAATATATAAACATTTAATAATTTATGATACTGCCAACGGTTTGCCATTTTATCTGAAGACATAAAAAGATATGTTAGAGTTGCACATATTTTAATGGTAACACCATTGATTAAGATTAGAAGTCCCTGGATGAAATCCTAGCACTAAAATATCAAGGCTTTTCATTTGATTGATTTTTTAAAATTATATTTAATTTGATATGACGTAGCTTACAATTGCGATAAAAGATTACTAAACGGTATGGATTTAGAAAGTGAGGTTTCAATTTTGTTTGCGAATTAAAATAATTTTCAGAGCATTGTACATAAAATAATGTATTCAAAAGTACAGCCATACAATGCCATATATTCGTATATTCCATTCATCCGCGCGCTTTGTTCAAATTCATATTTATGTAGGTATATGCTTTTGCCACTCAAGTACAAAATTATATATATTTTTATATAAAAAACACCTTATAAAAATAATAATAAAATAGATGAAGTTTTATTATTAAATTTATTTCAAAATAAAAGACATCCATCCTTAACTATTACCTTGATAAATATAAATACTTTCGGAAAACATCGGCCATGTATTGGCCCTAAACTTTCTTTTACGTAGTCAGTATATTTTGATTTGATAGTATATAAATTAAAATATAAAATGTTTAAATTTAAAAGAAAATATTTTCATTCATTATGTCCAGTAAAATTGTGGTAAAGTTAGATTATTGTCAGATTTCTAAAAAAACATATGTATTTTAGATTTAAAATGTTCGATTCTATAGAAATATAAAGAAAATATAATTATTCATTACACATTATTAAAAATTTTTTTTTATAATATCTTTCAATTTTATTCTAACTATATTTACTGCAAGTATAGCCGTTTCGGAGATATTGCAGAAATTGCAAAAAAAGTCTTAAGTAAACATGCATTTCCGGTTTGAATATGCTTTTCAAAAATAAGAGGTTTTCTTCCCAGGCATATACAAATCTTAAGTTTAAAGTTTCATATTTTTATCTTCAACAGTGTAGGCTGTAGGCGCGCACACACACACACACAGACACACACACACACAGACACACACACACACACAGACACACAGGCTCACACAGGCACACAGGCTCACACACACACAGACACACACACACAGATGTCATTCCAAAAATAGTCAGACTCGATTCAGGTAAGGTCAAAAGAAGTATTTCCGTTAAAATTTCGAGAATTGTTTTTTTCGTGATTACAATACTTACTTATTACTTCGTAAAAGAAAGTAAAAAGGTTGAATGAAGACAAATATTCGCCGATACTATGCGAGTAATTGTGCGTAAATTGTTTAGTGCGCTTTGATATGAATGGTGATGTGCGGTACGCATGTCGAATTATACCATTGAACACCCAATAAATTCAGTGCATGTATGTAGTATGAGCGAGTGTGAATTATGAATGAATGGTTTGATTTTGATGTAACAGACGCTCGTTATTGTCAAAATGCATAATTAATGTGTGGTGTATTGGTAATTCAAACTATATTCTATTACGAATTTAATTTATAATTATTATATGTAGCCCAACTATTAATGTATTTAGATTACGTTAAAACATTAATGGACTCGATTACTGGATATATATTTTAAATTTGATTTATTCTAGTCCTTAAATATTGACTTTAGAAAATTAATAAAATAAATTACAATAAATTCAAAAAAAAATTTGATCTTGACTTTTTTTCAAAAACGAAAACTTAACGCCGTTAAACATTATTTAATAACTGTCTAAACATTGATTTGATGATACTAGCGTAATCTGCTCATGCATTTATAAACTATGATAAATAAAATGGACAAAATACTTTTTATTAATTTAGACAGAAATGTCAAACTATAGGCATATAGGTAACCATTAATAAATATCTCTGAGCATACATTTTATTCATCTTACAGTTATACGCGTTTTAATAAATAAAATAGAATATATATAATTTACCTTTTTTGAAATTTTAAACTTAGTTACGATTTTTTAAAAGTGAAAATGAAAAGTTAAATAGCTTTAAACACCAAATATCCACAGATAACTTTTTAGTCGCGCCATTTAAAATTCTAAACTGAATTTTAAGCGATATCAAACTCCGGAAACGGTGCCACCGTCATTAATACGTAATGAAATGCACAATGTTCTATGAACTTAACAAAAGTTAGTCTCTTAATCGATCGTTGAAGTCCTCCAAAGTAGCGACAGTGGTGCGATACAAATACCAATCATTTTTTGGCGTATCTGCTATTCGCACTAATGTAGGATGTACGCGTATGAGCGAGACAAAGCTTAGATGAACCGATATCGTCCATCTCGCTTACGTTTTTATACATGGTTGACACGATATGGCTGATTAAAATTTGTATTCGAACTGATGACGTACTCAGTGTTAAACTCTGTTTTTAAGGCTTCATTTGTCTAAATTCAACCATATCAGTTAGAGATTTTGCTATTCTATTTATATATGTATATATATATATATCTATATTTGATCAAATCGAATAGAGTACTGTATTTGAACAACAATGTCTCTACATTTTACGAGATGCACTTTTCTAGAATAAAGCAACATCAATGATATAATAAATAAAGGTGTTTATTGTATTGTAAACCGAGTTATAAAACTGCAAACACATGCGAAAACGAATAGTGAATTTAACTATTATCATGAAGAACGCTATAGCCATAAAATGGCTAGGTGGATGACGTCGCGTCTCGTTGGTGACCAATGCAATTACGCTGAAGTTACAACGGAAAGATCACTTAATTCAACAGGAAACTAGTTTAGTGTGTCCGTATTTTATATGACAATCGTTTTCGGATATTCTTATATTATTAAGACGCTGTTTTTATTTGCGCGTTAATTGTTTGCTGTATCTTAAAATAAATTTCAATTTATGTATTATTTTTAAGAATATCAAAATATGAATCTAATTAAATTACTGGGTAAACAGCGGTGACGTAAGTCTCTAGTAATAATGTTTCTGGCATATGTATGCATTTACATATGTATAATTCTTACAAAATTGAAATTATTCTCACTACGAGTTTTGTATACTTAAAATAGGATTGTGTTAAATTATTTAAAATTTATAAAATGTACAAAGACCTTTGCAAACTAATTTAAATATTTTGTATATGTCTGACATCAAGTTATTGAACAAGCTTAAACTATTACCTAAGGAAATAAATATATGGATTAACAGGTTCTAACGGAGATTCAAGTCAGTAATAGTGGTGACTGTGGATTGGGACGATATAAATGCTTTAGTGTTCGAAATATATTATGTGAGGTATATACATACATATTTATTTGTTTTTTAAGTGCTCTGTGGATTGTGAAATGTGTTGGTTTAACTGAGTGTATTTGTGAACATTACATTCTCGTCTACATATCTTTAAGGTACAGATAATTCAATTATTATAGATGTATCAATAGTATTTGTAAAAACCATTAGGTATAGCTGCTTTTTTATTTGATAAAAAACATAAGGCAAATATGTTTTGTCGTTAAACGTGTATGTAGAATGTCCATATTTTACCAATAACAACGTTGTTATTATCCATTAATTCTAAAGTAGGTTATAACCAATCCCTAGACTAGATTATCTCCGAATATAAATTCACTTAAAATGAGGAACTTGAAAGATACGGAACAGATGAATAACTCCATAATTTTAACGAAGTATCATCTCATTATTTCCGCTTATAAAAATCAAAATACACACTAAAAGGGAATAATATGCATTGTCAAAAAAACATTATTTTATTTGCTATTACTATACCTATAGTATTTAATTTAAATTTTAAACGAATTTATGCTAAGGTATCTAAATGCCACAAACTACACTAAAACAAATGAAAGAAGAAGATATTTTACATTAGTTTAAAAATGATTTAAATTAGAATTACGTAAGTACAATAAGAATTTAGAATTATTTTTTATAAAAACTAGCGGAAAGCTATACCTATTTTTACTTTCTTTTACGAAGTAATAAGTAAGTATTGTAATCACGAAACAAAAAATTCTCGAAATTTTAACGGAAATACATCTTTTGACCTTCCCTGAATTGAGTCTGACTATTTTTGGAATGATGTCTGTGTGTGTGTGTGTGTGTGGCTGTATGCGATCTACAGCCTACACTGTTGACGATAAAATTATGAAACTTTAAACTTAAGATTTGTATATGCCTGGGAGAAAAACCTCCTATTTTTGAAAAGCATATTCAAACCGGAAGTTCATGTTTATTAAGACTTTTTTTTGCAATTTCTGCAATATCTTCGAAACGGTTATACTTGCAGTAAAAATAGTTAGAATAACATTGAAAGATATTAGTATTCTACACAACTTTTGTTTGAAACATTCTTCAAAAAGTACCAGTTACAAGATCTTATCTTATTGATATTGCCATAGTTACGTAGGTATAGGAAATTATATATAATAAATCGCGTCTACTATGCATGTCAATTGTTTTAAATATTCAAATATTTTGACATTTAACATTTATTGTCACAAATAAGTTTAGTGAAAAAGCGTTACAAAGGCTAGTAAATAATTTAAAATATTATATGAAAATATTTTGTAAGGTTTAAAGTTCATTTGAAAATTAAAAAATGCCCGGCCATAATAATTTTTTAATAATGTGTAATGAATAATTATATTTTCTTTATATTAAAATACATATGTTTTTTAGAAATCTGACAATAATCTAACTTTACCACAATTTTACTGGACATAATGAATGAAAATATTCTCTTTTAAATTTAATCATTTTATATTTTAATTTATATACTATCAAATCAAAATATACTGACTACGTAAAAGAAAGTTTAGGGCCAACACATGGCCGATGTTTTATTGTGTAAACTATATAAATATTTTTCGAATGCCTTCATTTACATTTTTATTAAATAAATATATAAAATTAAGTATTTAAAAGAATTGCTTAATCCTACATGGGTTTATACTTTATTAATCAACAAAATCTAATCATAAATTTGTATATTATTTCCTTGTAGTTATTTATTTCATAGCAAAAGAAAAAGACAGATAACACAATTCTCGGCACAAAATGAAACCGTGACCGTTGAAAATCGCGGGGGCGACCGTTGCGCTATCTATTGATCGGTAGCCCGTCATACTGTGCTAGTGTGCCCTCGCGAGGTCACCTTACAAATGACGTTATGCTATTGGCACAATCAACCATCTCGTACTATAGATATTTAATCTACAATCACCCCACACCATGGTTAAGTTGTCAACGAAAATAGATAAAAATTATTAATGAACTACGTGAATTTCGAAAAATATTCATTAGCTTTTCCAGTTTTAATTTTAGCCATAGATAAGTCTAATGGGCTTTTTTAAAAAGTAAAACCTATTAAATTAAAAAAATAAATGCAATTATATATTTTAATTTTGTTAAGTCTTTATAGACGAAATAAATTTTAATATTCATACTTTTGTTATCGTGAAGTTTCTTAAAAATTCAATTAAAAATTTATAACTAATTTAATAAAACTGTCAAACATTATAAATTCTATTTGATCCTCAAAACAAATTGGATATTCTTCCGAAATTTTTATATTCCACATAAATCACTTCATCTTTATATTTAATTTATATAGTTTTGAACTATATTTCATTATGCATTGATTTTCTCAAGATGAGAGCTATGGAATTTTTATGAAAAGTCTTGTATTGAAAATATATGATTACAATACACAATATTGTGAATTATCATGCGATGTATTCCGTCGAAGAGACCTATTAATAGAATTTGATCAATACGGATATGACATGGCCGATTCAAAGTAGTTACTTGTTTATCAATCACAACAGAAAGTGATACGTGTAATAAAACATATTTCATTTAACACTTTCCCTATTACTATTATTAAATACTAAATTAACGATTGATTTAAAAAAAATCTTAACCATTTTATAGATTGCTGGTAAAGTATGTCATAGGATACATATTACATATAATAGAAAACCTTGGAAAGCTTCCATTTGGGACAAATCGAAATACCGTGATGAGAAAGTATAGTACCGAATCATACAGTTCAAATTTGTAACAGAATTTCATAGCAAGTGTTTACAATATATATTTTTAGTTTACGAAACAAACAAATGCCAAAAATAAAGTTCGTATAATATGTGCTTAGTTTGCATATTTTTGAATAAATATATTCTACTTGCCTGAGTGTTTAAAAATAAATATGATTGCTGTTGAGGAATGCCGAATATTTAACAATAATTTTGTATTTTTATATTTTTGTGGATGTTATTCAGAATTTTCTATATTGTTTCCTATAAACAATCATTGTTAATGCTGTATCAAGTAAAGTCTAAAATTCTTGTAATATTACGGAATCTTAAAAAAATATTTGAAATTCAGTATATTTTTTTGTTATTTTCTATCATTTTAAGAATTAAAATTCATGTAGGTAAATTTACTCCAATTTTATACACAGTAGGTACTTGAGAAAAAAGTGCTTTTTCTAGAAAATAATAATTTTATCAAAAAATTATAATTTTGTACAAGAATTTATGTTTTGTAATTCCCGAAAATTATTTGAGCTTTCCTTGAAGCCTACATGCCGATTTCGATTATTTATTTATGTAAAATATATATAATCATGGGAACAGCTCATATTTCATTCACTGTTGAATAAATGTGTTGTTTATTAAACCTGCTAGAGTATATATTTATTTTTGATTTAAAATGAAAATATACACTTATGACTATACAGGTGCGCCGCTGGCCACTCCTACGGGAATACGCTTACACTTTTTTCACCTTAATTAACGCTATCCACGCATTTTCAGTTTTTTTTTTTGCTGTGTTTGCTTTTGATTTTTACCGTATGATTAGCACGCATATATGCGTGAAACACTTTATGAATATTAACGGCCCCCTGTGTGTCATAAACGTATACTGACAGAGATATTTAGTAGAATTTAAATACTTGGCATAACATTTTTATGTAGCGTTAAGCATAATCATTCAGATACTTATGGTTATAAGTTACATGAAAACCATCATCATAAAATTTGTTTGTATACATGATCTTATAATTAATTAAATTAATTGCTAAAAAGAGATATTCATAAACTAATTGATATATAGCCTAAACTAAGCAACATGCCGCTATAAGGAGATTTGACACTACATATCTATCAATGTCAAACGCGTCAGTGTTGCAAACTGTCGAAATAACACGCACTTCAAAAAGAAGCCAACAGATGGCCCATTCTCTATTTATGTAAACACCAATGCCTTTTGGTGTAGATGCACATGTCCCTAATACGATCGGTGACATTATATGTTATACAACTACGAAACGCATAGGAGGAGTGTGCATATTTACCGGCAAACATTCTTTTTTTCTTTTATAACATACATTTATTGTAATATGTTGAACTTGAAATGACCGTAATAGTGTCATTGCTACTTGAAGTGACTGAAAATAGCGTGACGATGAGTTTATCTAAAAAACTACATTATATTTCGCTTTTATGCGAAATTCATCATTGAATATGATAAAATCTTTAGATCATTAAAAACTAACAAAAAGAAAAAATGCCGCTGTGAAGTGTGGATAATCGTGTTATCACCACAACAATTTCTCTAAGCTCGTCTGTGGTGCTAAAGTGAAGTTAAAATATCGAGCCAAGAATCTTTTCTATTGTATAGGTATAAAGAGTGAGATAACGCGGGTGCCTTGCTGCCGCGCGGCACATAGCAAAGTAACACGCGAAAATTTCAACAAATCGTTCCAGACATGACTGACATGCAAATCGCCGGTTGCACTCAACACAATTGCGTATTTACCTAAACCCACACTGGCTTCTACAGCTCAATATCGTAAAATCATCGATATTTGGTGAATGGCTAACTCTGTCCTAGCCATACACGTAGCAAACCAATTCGCACTAAAAATTTCTATGACAGCATTATTTAAATATTCTGACAGGAGTTCTGCTTTATATTCTATTTTTGGTTTTATTTTAAAATAATTTTATATGTGTATAAAAGTTTTTTTTTTTTGAATATTCCAATATATTCTAGAATAAGTATCAAAGGTTTTTGGGAAACCAAAATACATCGAGAAGCATAGAGTTTATCTCATTTAAAATATGAACGAATTTAATTGGGCACTCATACTATACGACAGACGCATAGAGTTTTTAAAATTTTGAAGAGTACCCAAATAAAACGGAAAAAAACATATAAGCTGTGTATATCTGTAATAAATTAAATTGTTTCGAAACTTGTATGAGGTGTGTTCCTGTTCCGATTACACTCCACAACTTAATGCGTAAGCTATGTGAAGGTTTAAAATTTGACTAAAATTTGTTTGGTGCCTTGAAACACATTTTAGTGACCATGTTACACATATACGACCGAATATTAACCTCCTCTGGGAATATGTACTCCTGCTCGATGATTCGGCAATCAGTATACGCCATTATATAAATATTTCACGAATGACGACTTCAATTCGCTACCACTAGATGGCTGCGGTTTAATTTAAATCGCAAATATATTATAGAATGTTGCGTGTTTATTGTAGATTCAATTGCATTTAGTAGAAAGATAATTACGAGTATATGTATATGAATTCAACATTGTGCGATTGGTATTGTAATTTGATTCATAATTTCCTGCTTCATTGATTAGTAATAGGAAAATAGAATTACAATTAATTATAGTTTAAATAATGGTATTAGCATCTATAGATGTATTCCGAGAAGTTAAGTTAGTTCTCTAGTGCGCTTCGTATATATAAATATATATTTTTCAAACGATTCCGAGTTGTGAGGAAGTGAAATAGAAGAACGTGTATGAAGAATTTAATTAATTTGAATGCAGGAAAAGAAGTTTGTAAGGATAGAGTTGAATAGCAAAAGATTGTCTAAAAAGATTTTCTGCCACCCCAATTTGATGGGAATAGGCGTTTTTTAAAACTATTTTAAACTACAAGAATTTTGCTCTCTGGGAGCCCTGTAGAATTTACTAATCCCACCTGAACATCTTCTATCAATTTTTTTCTTACCTAACTATTGATAAATTACAATACCGCTATCCACTATTGACTTAGTCTGTGCAACTTTCAAACAACTAACAACTTCGGCTATTCGGAGTGGCTTGAACCGCAATATGCGCAGAAGAAAGAGCAAGCTGTAATATGATAGAAAGAGACCAGACTATAAATAGTATTTATGTTGTACAGTGGTCGTTGCAACAGTTTTCTACGTACATTAAGGTTCAAGCTATTCCGAGTAGCCTCTACTAACTTATCTATGGTCCCTATAGTAAAGTTTAAGCAATTGGCTCATATGATATATTATGTACATAAAATAAGGAAGTTTTTCGTAATAAGCCAATCGATCTGTTATAAAATATCATGAAAACTAATAAATTAGGTACACATTTTTTTTAAAACTGTTGTAAAACAAAATGATCAAATTTTTTATTATTTGAAACCTTAAAATAATTAACTAATAAATAACAACTTCTAAAAATAAAAGTCTAATTTAAAGCTAAGCAAGAACAGTGGCAATTGTTCAATTTGACAAATTAGCGACGAAACTTTTCCCTCTTAAAAGTTTCTTGTTCGTTTTATTTTGAGGTTAAGTTCATTTGCTGATGTGTTGTGTAACGGTGTATGTAGGTCGAGCGAAGCTTTAAGGTCGCCCGAACGGGCTGATTTCCTGTATCGTCAAATTTAACGTTGAGACATGCGCGCCCTAAAAACCCGGTTTCACCGGTTACCGGTTCACGCACTGCACCGGCTGTCGAAAAGATACCGTTTTAGGAATCGATAGATATATAAGCCGAATGCACGTGTTCATATTGCTTTATTAGTTTATATCAAACAAAACATATGTAAAATGTAATCGGATAGGTTAGTTCTAAAAATCTAGAGCGTACTAATGTTTCTTTCTATAATCAAGTTTATTTCGAAAATAATCAAATACCACTGTTGTTAATTAAACTGCGTTAGTGCGGGTCGATTAGTTATTCCATTAAATATAATTAAATAGGTTTCCTAATAAACCTAATTCACTTGTCGTTATTTTGGTAGTCGTCTCGCTGTCTCGCATAAAAAATAAACTAGGCAATCCACACCGATTGAGGGGAGTAAACCCACTATTTATATATACATGGCGGGGCCGATTTCGTATGGTGAAAGGTCACCTACTTTCTCAGTTCAAACGGTAAAGGTCAACTCGAGGACAATAGTGATTATGTAGAGTTAACTAGATCATTTCATGCAATTCACTCATCATTTACTAACAAAAAAGGCAACGTAATACAATCTATTCCATAGTTCTATTCATTTACATACTGACACCTATATTTAATTATTTTCGATTAATTTAAAATGCAGCGTTTATGAATCTTGTAAAAATAAGATAAAACTGAAAAGATAGCAATCATGTGCTGCATATGAAACAAAACCTCATCGAGATTCTTAAGGTCGCATACAAAAGTAGCTATTAATCTATAATATAAAAACTAGAACTATTTTCTAACCGTCATATAATCATTCTTTCGCTCGATTTTGTTGCGCAACCTTGAAATATTAACATTGCTGCCAACATATTTTGAAAATGAAACTAGACTTAAAACATCGTAATTTTACATAGGTCCGTATGTTATGTATATTGTACTCATCTAAATACTAAATTTTCCTAAATCATATACCTACGGGAATTTATAATTTAAATAGGCAAATGGGTTTATTTAATATGATGTTCGTTACCTAAGGATAATCCGTCGCTATTGTTCGAAATTGAATTGTAATGGGAACAAACAGCAACGATACGTTGATAATATGTTCGATGATTATGTTGGACAAGTTAGTGTGGCTGCTTTTGTAGATATGTATGTATGTAGTTTGACTTTAAGTTTTGATATTGCCGTCGGGCGTTTGCATATTCAAGTTAAAATATTATTTTATGTTTAACCTAACCGTTGTTCCTAAACGTTAAGAAAACAATGTTTTAAGTGCGACTGGTGTGGTCCAGTTTTCATTTAAAATGTAAACAGTGTATAAAATAAGTAATACGTTATTTATTATTCAACGTATTCGCACGCCACTGCTGAATTTATGATGTCGAAATGTTTGCATAAATTTTGCATAAAATCCCGACCTTTCAAAAGATCTACTCTACCCATTTTACAGTCATGTGTAGTGTTGTAGAACACATTCCAATTATTTAATACAAATATTTTTGTGGTTCAAACATCGCATATAGACACATTTAGACATATTTCTAAGAATCTTCTGTGCAATAATTATACTTTCAACTTAAATCTAGAGACTTATTCAAATTTAAATTCTGAAAGCGAATATATAGCGACCACATGTTATTTTTAGTCATTTAAGGACCAGATTGGTCTTCCAGAAGTGAGCAGATATAATAACACAAAAATGCTTTAATTAAATTAAAAATAAAGCGTAATCAATGTGTAAAAAAATATTGCCTATAAAATAAGTTATTTAACACAATTTTGTACAACTTAACAAACAAGTGAGACCGCAGGGAAGTGATCAGTGTTCGTTTTAAAAGATAGCGAAACTTCATTTGACCATAAGATCCGATACGTTGCAACCACAACTACTTTGGTTGTAATGTTTAGTTTAAAACACCGATTAGCTAATGAAACCATTGGGAAATCATTGGTTTATATTGGTGTATGTGACACATCATATATTTGACCAAATATACATATATGCACAGCTGGTACATTTGCATTACATCTGTTTGTGATTTCCCATCGCTAACCATTTTGTACAGGCATTACCGTGTTTGTTGCATATCGTATAACGTCATATATGCATGACCGCCGATTTCAACGGTCACATGTTGCTGGTACGTGAAACCACTAATCTCAAAAACTGTAATACACTTAATTTAGGTAGGCATATTAATCGCTCTCTTACAAAAGACTAAATAATATTTAGGTTTTACTTCCTTTTACGAAGTAAT
>JADQWA010000691.1:0-122500 GCA_018344505.1 Nebria ingens riversi
GTGGAGGTGAAGAAGAAACAAACAACAAATAAAGAACAAGTGCGGTGGGCAGGGCTCTCGTGCTCAATGTGCAATGTCGCGCGATGCCCCGCACTCCGTTCGCACCGGTTTCCGTCTGCTGCGAGCCAGACAAACTTATGACTTACAAACGCCGTATCTCGCGAATTACATATTGCGTTGTGTTGTCCATCGACCACAAGCATCACCATTGCGCCGCCACCATTTATACATACATACATACACATGGCTCTCGATTTAAATATGATCGCTCGATTTAATTAAATATGAGAAAACATCACACTGTGTATGTATGTATAGACAGGAAGACACGCGTGGGCCGCGTACATAGCCAGCACGATTCAGCAATAATGCTGATGTAGATTCGTTCCTATCGATAATACAACGGCCCGGGATAACGATCCATCGCATTGTAATGTCCGTATTTAACAACGTTTGCAGATTGCGCTACTCTTACTTCTTATTGGTATACCTACTGAACTGAGATAGAATTCCCATTGGATGGGCCCATACAAAATCACCACAAACTAGTATTAGTAGGTATACCTACGATATAACCAAACGATATCTTCTCGTAGCATCACCAAACACGGATTATCTATAGGTATACAAAGGAACAACAAAAACTGTAACAAAACCGTTTTAAGCTTTTTGGATCATAGACCTTACAATTATAGACTTGAATATACATATATACAATACCACTAACAGAAATATTAACAGATAATAATTTTATAGCTGTAATAAATATATGTTGTGTCTGTAAATATATTAAATCATTTAAGCATACTTTGAATTTACTAAACATAGGTAACAAAAATATGTGTTTCCATTTATTTAATAAATTAACGAAACTGCAAGAATTACACATTTACGTATACAATTTACAGAATTATAGACATGTCTTTCTTATTTACTATAGATAAAAAAAAGATATTGATGCGTCATTAGTTTATATAAAATACGTATTTATATTTTTCATAAAAAGTTTTTATTAATTAAAAAACGCTGAATAATAATAAAATAATTAAAGAATCATGAAACTTTTACAATTGCAATTGATGATAACATTTAGCAATAGGTACTTATATATTTATATATAATTAGAAAAGAACAATAGAAAATCATTATTTAAATAAATAACAAACGTGATTTCTATTATAGGATGGATAAAGTTTTTTCTAATAAACAATTAATATCCATGTATAACATACAAAGTATATTGAATAAAAAATATTTTCTTTAGAAAAACTCACTTTACAAACATATAATTTAATTTTTAATCATTCGTCTATAAAATAATTTATTTTCTATAGTAAAGTAAAAATACAGCGATAATAAATGTTAATAACAACAAAACAACTAGTGGAATTAAACCTAATGAGCAATAAAATATTGAAATGTTAGTGCCTGACATATAATTAACAACACTATAGCCAGGTAATTAAGATATACAGTAATATTTTATAAGCTATAGAGGAATATGTACCTATCTTGAATATAAATTCAATCATTAATATATTTTATAAAAGACACATTTCATGACTCATTTATACCCGTAGATATGTATATAAATAATAAAAGTCATTCTACCGTTTGAAATACTTCGAAAACTTTGCTAAAAGAAACATATTTGTTTGTTGTGAGTTAAAAATACATGGCACATCAGTTAAATGTAACATTCATTACCTTGAAATAGAATTACTTATTTATTTCGTTTCCAAAATAAAGGTACTAAATTCTAAATTGGTTTTAAACATTTATTGCTAATTTACAAAAATTAGACAATTATTATATTCAATTATCCAATCATTTCTCTCCGTTGACTTTGTAGTAGGTACTTATTTAAATAAATTCTAAGAGAAATGGGCTTTTAACAAATGCATAGAAATTTTGTAAGCAGAATCTGTAATATTTTGAAAGAACTGACAGCTTTTAAATTACTATATATATACATATATTTAAGGATAATTAATTTCATCGTAAAATAAGAATTATGTTCGACATATTTTTAAAATTCCACCACTGTTTTATAATTCAATTAAATTTAAGTACTTTCAAAAGTTGAACGATTCTCGTTACAGATCTATAGAATTACTTCGAACTGCAACATACATAAGTTATATCATAGAAATAGACAATACACTCAACTACTAAAAGATAGGTTCGTTTCAACGAATGTTACTTCTAGAAACTAATCGCTAACTTGTAGAAGAAAGAGCAGATTTTGTGTTTACCTACTTGATAAACTTAAATGACGCCTAGATTTAGTAGAATTATGCGAGGCTTCTACATATTCTATAATAAATTATTATAAAATCATCCTGATATGATTCACAATCCTGTAGGAGTTACAGGTAATGTGAATGTAAGCTTCCAAACATGATGGACAAAGAGACAATTTGTAAACAACGTTATCTTTAATGGTTTCACTGTTAAATGAATACTTTATCATTTAAAAACATGTTTCGTAAATCGAGTTGAAACTATATGTAGGTACTCGTAGGTATATATATAAAAAATATACTTTATATGTATATATATATATACCTATATGTAATGAAACAACATATATACAAGAATTGCAATGCAATTTATACTGAGAGACTAAACCATGTATTCAGTTTGTTAGCATCAAGTTTATTAATATTTATAGCCACGGGCAATATCAAAGCCTGAGTGTGAATCGTTTTATGGAGTCATCGTCACTTATTATAATGCGACTGTTCATATAAACATAAGCACTGGTTGCATGGACCAGGACCCATGTCCGTCCTGTCTACGGTTTTCTCTCAACTCAAGTTCCAATTTATAATAAATTCTTCCGTTTCTGCTTGCAATGCGATAGTATTACCACATTATCTTGGCCGCTTAATCTTTATGATGTCTAACAGTTTTTTTTTTGTTTTTTTGCAAAACTGGTTATAATAATATATAATAAATAAGTAAATATATATTATAATATTGGCGCAAGGCTTTAGCAAAATATAGAAGCTGTTTTAGTTTCATTAACATGCAAATGGTAGAAAACAGATTTGGTATGAATTTAAATTATTTCACATTTAATTTTATGCACAGCCATTGCAAAATAATGGTGAATTTCATGAGATTTTGCTCTAAATATTACACAGTAAACAAATCAGTAAGTGAAATCAGAAAATTACATAATTACTCAGCCATATCACAATAGAGTTATACTCATTTTGCATATTACAAAATAATACTATTTATTTTACTGTCTGTCACTTGCTGTGATTTATAGAAGAAAAAAACTTTCTTTGTTTTCAATTAAAAAATAATGATATAAGTAATTCACAAAAAGAAGCAACTCATTCTATGTTCATATTATCTAAAATATGTACAAAATAAATGTAATAATAAAGTATATTAAGCCAAGTAAATGCGATTATTCTCATTATAAATAATTCTGTAAAGTGAATCGAACTTAGTGCAATTATATATATATATATATATATATATATATATATATATATAATATATATATATATATATAGTAATTTGGGGAAAGATTCTGTAAATTGAATTATGTATTTATGTAGCTCAAATAACGTGTCCTAGGTATGTTCGCATGTATAGTACAGTTCAATATAAATTGAACAGACGTATGTATGTATGTACGTGTCTGTTGTCCGGCTGGCCGCGTGTGTCATTTCGTGCGTTTAGCGCGTGCCATATGCACCCACGCCCACGCACCCGTTTGGACAATGCACATTTTGACCAGTGTCCCTCGACTTAGTTCCGGGTAATGACCATACGTCCAGTAACCGATTGCATTATTCTGTAGTCCCCCTTGTGACCCCATCCGAAGATATATATATATATATATATATATAAATATAATGCCCGAACATAAATCCATTCGATACTTCGAACATGACAGTTATGTCGCAAGGTCAACAGCACACGTGGACTCACATACTTTACGCAGATGCACAAACAGTCAGCTCAACTCGAGTGGCTTCTCTATATACGAACCATCAATCATTTTATATTGCTTAATACATTCGTTTGTGAGAGAAAATATTACATATGTACATACATACATACATACATCATATGTTAGGAATTACACACAAATTAAATCGATTTAATTATATGCAAATATATGTTCAACAAACTCTAAAATTAAAATAATATTCATAATATACCTACAAATAATATACTAACATAGATAAATTGGAGTTTTATTTTCTTTTTTGGGAGAAGCAATAGTTTGAAAGCATATTAGGAAGTAGCAGTTTTCGACCTTTTAAAGTGCAATATCGAATAAAGAGTGAAACGATAGCAGCGATGAAAGTGTGGTCAGTCTTGTATTATGTAGAAGGATGCAGGACCAGAGCTTAATTAGGGAGGCCGTAAAGTATCCATAAAACATTTTGCATGATTGGAGTGACGGCTCGCGAACGAAGCATAACAAATAAGAGAGTGATGCTGTTGGGTCTTCGCTTTGGTTTCTTGCTGTGGCTGAGTGAACAAACGACCAGAGCATGCGTTCGTTGCATACCTCTTGTTGCCTTGGCCGAGCAATATGCAGCAGTAAAAACGTGTGGCGGCGCACACTCGACCCAAATGGCATATAGGTACTGAATATTACGAGTAATTTTAATGCGCATAATAGCGGATTAGTTACAGTCTGTTCGAAATAAGGTGAACGCAATCTAAATGCTAATGGCCAGTTGATACCTACGTGCGATGGACACAGAAGGACTTGTTTGGGATTGCGTTGTTGTGATCATCAAAATGCTACTGTGTATTCCAACGTAAGTACGTTCAAATGTTCAGTACCACTCAAAACACGAAACAAAAAGGTACTCATTCATATTTATATGTATAGTATGTACTGCGGACAAAACTATTCAAGCAATAAATAAATCCATCACTTTAATTTTTCAATTTACTACTCAACTTAACAATCATCTCAACCAGGCTTCTGGACAAACACTCAAACACAGATAGATAAATATTAATTGCCAAATTTAGTTCCTATTTATTCGATATTCTAAATTAATAATATAAATTTAGATTCAGATTAAATAAGAATTAATCTGATGAGTGGTTAATATAGAAATGAAACATCTTTCTATACTTGAAGGTCATTTTGAAGAGAGAGAGAGAGAGAGAGAGAGAGAGAAACAAAACATAAGCGCTTCCATACAATTCGTTTTTATTAGAGTGCGTAAAATATAAATGGAAAAGAAGTTAAATATGAGTAAACATCAACCTCGAATGCCTTTGCGTTTGGGGTGTTGCACGTTAATGACTGATGCGTTTTGAGTGCACTAAATGTTTTTATCTGTTGTATTCGAGTTAAGGTAGATTTGTTCCGCAAGATAGAGCGCGAAGCGAGTTGTTACCTATATATATGCAAAGGTGACCCAGCTTAAGTGTCGCACTAATGTACACGCTGTGCAGAGAACCTCCGATGCGCTATTTCGACTTCTCTAAGCTAATTTAAGCATTGATGGATTACTGACGCAGACCATTTAAAACGCTACCCAATACTTTAAACGGTCGTCAATTATTTTTTTATTTACTAGCCCAAACTAATTAATTATACTTAGAAACAGCAAATATAAAGTGTTACCTTTAGATACATTATGTATTTTATACTAACAATAAATCATTTTCAGTTTTTTTTCTTTTTTTAAATAATTAATAGTCAACGAAAGTGGTGCCTTATTAAACTTTAATATAAGTACATAACGAATATCGTAAAATAAACAATAAAGGCATGATTTCATTTTGCCTATATCACACTGAGAGAAAACTGATCTTATATAATAATTATTTTGAATATTTACCAAAGATTATAAAATATATTAATAATGCTGGTATATTTGTACATAAAAAACATCGGCCATGTGTTGGCCCTAAACTTTCTTTTACGTAGTCAGTATATTTAGATTTGATAGTATATAAATAAAAAAATGAAATGTTTTAATTTCAAGAAAATATTTTCATTCATTGTCCAATAACAGTGTAAAGTTAGTTTATTGTCAGATTTCCAAAGAAAACATATGTATTATAGATTTTAAATGTTGGATTTTATAATAGTATAAAGAAAATATCATTATTCATTACATATTATTAAAAATTATTATGGCCGGGCATTTTATAGTTTTCAAATTAACTTTAAGCCAAAAGAAAATATTTATATATAATATTTTAAATTATTTACTAACCTTTGTAACGGTTTTTCACTAAACTTATTTGTGACACTGACAATAAATGTTAAATGTCAAAATATTTGAATATTTAAAACAGTTGACATGCATAGTAGACACGATTTATTATATATAATTGTCCATACCTATGTAACTATGACAATATAAATAGGATAATAGCAATTTTCTCGTAACTGGTACTCTTTTTGAAAAAATGTTTCAAACAAAAGTTGTTCAAATCATTAATATCTTTAACTTTAATTGTAACTATTTTACTGTAAGTGCAGCCGTTTTGAAGATATGCAAAAAGTGTCTCAAGGAAAAATGCACTTCTGGTTTGAATATGCTTTTCAAAAATAGGAGGTTTTTTCCCAGGCATATACAAATTTTAAGTTTAAAGTTTCATAATTTTATCTTCAACAGTGCAGCCTGTAGAACGCTTACAGACACACACACACACAGACGTCATTCCAAAAATAGTCCGACTCGATTCAGGGAAGGTCAAAAGGTGTATTTCCGTTAAAATTTCGAGATTTTTTTTTTCGTGCTTACAATACTTACTTATTACTTCGTAAAAGAAAGTAAAAATGAATAATTTCATAAATGTCCTAAATAATATAATCTAAATAGACGAGAATAAATAAATGATAGTCTAAAAGTGATTCCAATGCCATGAGTGAACGGATGAGGTAAAAATATATTATATATATATATATATATATATATATATATATATATATATATATATATATATATATATTCCTAGTCCTATCCTAATGTCATACATACATATACTCACACAAACAGCCGTGCACTTAAATGTAGACATAATAGAGAGCGACCAACCGACCAACAGAGATAGACGTACTTAGCGCTCACACACATGCTTTTGTATCCGTAGGTAGCGGGTTATTTTTAAAGCTTCAAACTTTAGGAAAATGAGAGGAATTCACTAGGGAAACACCGCGAAATACGCGGCAGAGGGGACACATGATGTGACGCGCCAACTCGAAACCGCCCTTGACCTTACCGCGCCGTGCTGTTCCGAATTCAGTTTCACACTTTGGAATTTCAGATATCTGTAATTTGAACAATTCGTCGAAATGCTGCCAAGTGCAGAATATTAATTAATATTGATGATGGAAAGTCACACATGTCCAACCAAATACCAACATTATTTGGTGCCCTAAAACATTCACCCTCTTTTTGCTTTAAACAGTTTATATTTCAAAATAAATTTGTTTCAAAAACACAATTTGTAATTTTTATATACATCAAACTACACTGAAATAATTATAATTCCCAAAATCAAATCAAATTGTGAACTAATACATTTGATATTTTTGAATCTAATATCATATGTAATTTCACTCAAATAAATCTAAAATTTGCAAATATTAATCATTCTACATACGTTTATGCTTCCAATAGAATATTTTTGTTGGTATATTTGAGCAACCCAGTTGAGTTTCTATTTTCTAAATGGGCGTTAGAATGAAACAAGAAAAGTAGAAGAGAAAAATAACATATTTAAATGATTCGAATCACAGATGTTGGAGAACAGTTAATTAATGATATTAAATTTAAATTTGTCTCCAGATAGGTATACGTTCCCCACGCATAGAACACATAACAAAGTGATACAATAAATAAAAAATTGATATTATTAATAAAACCTTGAATTTTGATTTAATAACACAAACTAATTAAATACTGGCTAAACGAACATACATACATGCATGCACATTATAACGCAAGTTCCGATTTATTTTTGACTGCCAATTAATTAATTTTGAAATGTGGTCCACAAGTTGGTAGTGCTTGTGGCAGTCAAACCACGACGTTTCGTTTGTGGCACCGGGACAACAAGACCGTGGTATGTACTTGCAACGATATCGCACGTATGTATGTATGTACGTATAACGACACTCGTTTATTAGTTAGTGATTGGAAGAAGTCCGGCTCTCGTCTGACAACAATTCAAAGTCGTAAAACCGCGCCCTGAATCACCCTGGTCACACACACACATCTATACAAAACACGCACACGGGCATCATAAGCCGTGATAAATACATGCCGACATCAGTGCTGTCTTCTATCCCACGTTATTTTACCTGGAGTTCGATAGACATATACATCCAGAGCCAGACAACGGATTAAAATGTACCATAATACGAATGTGATTTGCCGCTCACGTTATCCGAATGTTTCTAATAAGTTAATACACGTCGTTCCCTCTACATTTGTAAAATGAACTCAACTATAAACAAAGACTCGTAAACTTTAATCACGTAGGCAACAAATAAACTGGTTTTATTATTTTATGCACGATATGATTTTTATCACAGATAACCGAAGATAAGGCATCATTACAACATTTATTAAAAATACATTTTTTAATGATCCACCATAAAATATTTATACACTACTTACTTCCTCAATATCTTTTTTCATGACTATAAATACCTACCTAAAGTTTATTTTCATTTCTTCTATGCAATGAATTGAATATTGAGAAACCTACTTAAATTTTATACAGAGAATCTGTAAAATTTGGGCAATAATTTAACATTTATTAATTGAATTTATCTAAATAATTTTTATAATAAAACTGCATAACAAATGTTTACATATTATCCTTATAGAATCACTATAAATGTCTAAAATGCAATAAATTATTAATGAAATTGGATTATATAAAGCAAAGATGAAATATTGTAAATAAATATACATCCAGGGAGGTGGAATGAATATTCTTTGTCAGTTGTTGGTAGTTTGCGAAATTTGTTTATGATGACAGTGAAACGATCGACCCGAAATTCGAGGTTATCTGTGGCCGGTTTATGCACGACAGACATACGTCCAATTAGTACAGAGCCACCGTGAGTCTGACTGTGATCTGTGGCTCTGACTTGGGGTCTGCGATGCAGATACCCGCCGCAGTCTCAGATGTCTATCGGGTCGCCTCGTCCTACCATCATAGTCTTTCATCATCATGCGAACTTAGATACGCGTATTATAGGTCTGCATATACATATATTCCACTAATGGCGGACACCAACGTCTTAATTACAAACGATAGCCTTTATAGTGACAACACTCCATTTATGTTTGCTTCGTGTTTATACGTAAATCAATACAATTCATGGTAATTAAAACAATAAATTAACATGCTTCTTTATAAATACTTCAGATAATAACCAATTACCAAAATGTGATTCTTTTTGTGTGATTAAGTTACGAATAACGTTCTTAGTTGCATGGGAATAAATCAAAAATAATTTGTGACCAATATTAACATATTAAGTTTAAATTAAAATAATCTCTTTGGTTGAGTTATAAATTATTACGTTACTAACATAATGGATGTTGCATATTAAAATTGAAGCTTGCAGCTATAAGGCTCTCCACTCAAACAGATGTTTATATATATATATATATATATATATATATATATATAATATATATATATATATATATATATACATATATATATATATATATATATATATATATATATATATATATATATATATATATATACATACATATATATATATATATATATATATTATATATATATATATATATATATATATATATACATACATATATATATATATATATATATATATATATATATATATATATATATATACATATATACATATATACATATATATATATATATATATATATATATATATATATATATATATCTATATATACATATATATATATATATATATATATATATATATATATATATATATATATATAAATAGGTATTGTTTCCTGGCAAGATGCACATACACTTACAATATGCAATTATGAAATTCATAAACTGCAGTAGTGTGACAGGTGCTGTAGCACAGGCTTGTGCATATAATATGATAAAATCGCAGCAGCGGTACATATGAGTTGAGACGATGTGCCCTCTCACCCAGCGCAGACAGACCTCGAACCATTAAAGAGGCTTGTATGTATGTATGTATAGATATCTGTTTATGCTTTTCTCCAAATGTCCGTGTATTGTCACGAGTTTTAAGTTTATACTGACCGAGACAAGCCGATACCATGAATTGATATTTGGTTCTCAAGCCATGATACAACCGACCTGGTTATAGTTACTAAATAGCTGCTATTTTTGGAACGCAATATGTTACATTGGATTTAATTTGCTAGTGTGAAGCCACAAATTTTTATTTTAGAAGAAGGAAAAATTAGTAGTCAAGTACAATTAGTTGTAGTACATATTTAGTAGTTTTAGATTCTGAGAATGTTACAGATACATAAACCACAACCGCATACTTGCTTACGACAAGTTGCAAATATACGTGTTTTAATGATTTATGGAACTAAGTATTATATTGATTTTAGTGTGTTGTATTTTGTGTTCATAATATTCAAATCAATAAACCTATGAATATATGTGATGTAAGCTTTAAGTTTAGAAGATGATTATCATAAGAATTTATGTGTTCTGCAATAACCACCAGCGCCAGGTCGAAACGATGCCCTCCAACAGAATATCAACGAAGACTGTCATATGTCCAATAAGTAAATGTGTGATAAAATAAAGTGTATATAAGAACAGGTGTGATTCCGGAAATAGCAGCGGGGGTGGCAGTGTGCGTATTATTCAAATGAAGCATGCAGCTGCACAATCTTCCATAGCGGACAGGTGACCCTTGTGTCAAAAAACGAATACATTGTTGTATAGTATCGCAAATTTGCTGAGGTGATGGTGTTGGCGTTCTCTCACGGTATTTGTGGCCACAAATACTAAATCCCGCAATCTTCGTGACACTGGTTGAAAAAATACTCGCTGAACAAATCGTCACATGGCGGCGACTAAAGTGCCCACGCGCACTCAACCATTCCCACCGTCCCGTCCCGTCGTGACCGTACGTTCAAGTTCAATTTCTTCTAGTTATCTTATGGCGTCGTCATTGTCTGTCCACTCTATCCCACCAATCAAACATTCCTAACATGTATTAGTATCAACTGTAGTCATCGTGGAAGTTTGCTCGTTCTTCAGACCGAGCGCCATGCCACAGTACCTACATCCAGAAGCTATTTCTTACATATGTATATAAATACATTCGCAATCGCGCATCTTCTGCTCGCCAACTTTTACTAATTAAGAAAACTTGTACGCTAAGTATAGCGGGTGTATATTATAAAAAAATTATTCTCGCTCACCGGTAAATCTGATAGAGTCTGGTTGTTCAGCGAAAACCAATGCAACCACAACGTTGGATCTAGATAGCTGATTCAGGGACGGTTCTTTTATAGCCGATCTATAAAATTCTGGGGCGCTCAGTCTACCATATTTAATACTTACACAAACACACCTTGTATAGACATATATACATATATAGATAAAACTATATCAAGTAAAGAAAAATATGTTTTTAATAGAGTTATATTAACAAATACCTCGTATTATATATAAATTGACAGGTTGCTGGCTATATTTTCACATATGCATTTTAAAAGTTTTTTTTTGTAAATATTTCTTAGTTCGTAAGGCCATGAAAATTAAAGTTAGTCATGCTTAATATTGGACTTAATTGCGTATAGAACGCTCCTGGCTCTGCATAAATGGACATTTCGAGTACTGATGTATTTATTGTAATTGTTTTTACTTTCTTTTACAAAGTAATAAGTAAGTATTGTAATAACGAAAAAAAAAATTCTCGATATTTTAAGGGAAATACACCTTTTGACCTTCTCTGAATCGAGTCTGACTATTTTTGGAATGACGTCTGTGTGTGTGTGTGTCCGTGTGTGTGTGTGTATGCGCTCTACAGCCTACACTGTTGAAGATAAAATTATGAAACTTTAAACTTAAGATTTGTATATACTTGGGGTGAAAACCTCCTATTTTTGAAAGGCATATTCAAACCGGAAGTGTATGTTTACTTAAGACTTTTTTTTGCAATTTTTGCAATATCTCCGAAACGGCTATACTTGCAGTAAAAATAGTTAGAATAAATTGAAAGATATTAATATTCTGCACAACTTTTGTTTGAAACATTTCTTCAAAAAGTGTACCAGTTACAAGATCTTATCTCATTGATATTGTCATAGTTATGTAGGTATGGGAAATTATATATAATAAATCGCATCTACTATGTATGTCAATTGTTTTAAATATTCAAATATTTTGACATTTAATATTTATTGTCAGTGTCACAAATAAGTTTAGTGAAATAGCGTTACAAAGGTTAGTAAATAATTTAAAATATTATATATAAATATAAATGTCCGGCCATAATAATTTTTAATAATGTGTAATGAATAATTATATTTTCTTTATATTACTATAGAATCGAACATTTTTAATCTAAAATACATATGTTTTTTTAGAAATCTGACAATAATCTAACTTTACAATTTTACTGGACATAATGAATGATAATATTTTCTTTTAAATTAAAACATTTTATATTTTAATTTATATACTATCAAATCAATATATACTGACTACGTAATAAAAAGTTTAGGGCCAACACATGGCCGATGTTTTAATATTGGATGAGATGGAAAAATAATTTTTAGAAAACGTAATTAAAGGTGGTATTTTATTTATGAAATAAAATAATTTCCGTAGCAATTGATTGACTGTGTAAATTCGTAACTAAGGCAACTAGTACATTCGTTGTACTACATCCGTATAGATGTTATTTATTAATAATTTGAATATTAAACTAGAACTGGCAATGTAAAATAATTTAGCAACAGCAGGTATATTTGCAGTAATATGCGCTATATGTATAGTGATGTATAGACAATAACATATAATTAGTAAATGGATAGAACACATATTCGCTGGCCTATGTGTGTTTCGGAAAGTAAGCATTCACCCTTATTTATTATTAATTAAGTGGTCTACCGCAAATGGTTTTTATGTGGGCCATACATCAACATTTTGATTCAATCAATCAATGGTGGATATTGATAGCGCTGGTGTAACTATGCGCCCTTCTCGAGCGGAAATGAAAATTTATTGGGTTATAATCTCGGCCGGTGCGGTGGTTGGGTAGATTTCTGGAAATTTGTCTTCAAAGATTTATACGCCCTTCCGCACATTACGTACGTACGTATAAGAGTATAACGATAAGTAAGTACCAGCCGTGTTTGCCCGTCTTGGGAATAGATTGGCTAATTACAACTAGCGCAATGAAATACGAGAGATGTGTATTCCATCACACTTACTTGATATAAAACATTCATTACACTCTTAGTCTTACTCAATCGCATTGCATGAACATTTGTTTTACAAAATTATTTTACAACTTATTTTCGAACTGTATGATTAGTTTTAACTATACTTTCATTAAAAAATATGTATGTATGTATGTACCTATATAAAATATCAGCCTTTCAATAGGTTGGCGTGCTATTGTATATTTCCTATCAATCATGGGCGCAGGTAGTGATGGGTGGGTGGGGCGTTTGTTTGCAGTTTGCGAGCAAAAACACAATAACGGTAAGCACCTGTGTGAATAAATTGTTACGATTCTAACATTTAATCCTGAAAGTGGGTGTGTAGTTGTGTTGTTATACGTATAGACTTGTTTTATTATATACATATATATATATATATATATATATATATATATATATATATATATATATAAATATACGAGTATATATATATATATATATATATATATATATATATATATATATATATATATATCATGCACTGTATTCATATAAAATAATTATACAAATAAAATACATTTTTGTCAACAAAAATACGTAGATAGTATCCAAATTTGTGTTGGCTATGAAATATAAATATTTTAAATGGTAATATCTGTGAACATTGTGTCCCAATGGATTTGTCGCATATTACGAAATAATTAATGCAGAGAGAGAGAGAGAGAGAATGTGGGCTTAATTACTCGACAGAATGATGGCGACATTTTTGCACAAAGTGAACGAGAATGACGCGAACTGTCGCAATGTTTGAACCCTTCAGTGCCGTGACAAGACGACGATGATGATACACTCTAGTCTCTTTGCACGGGAGAACTAGACTCACGTTGACAGTTACAACGTACTCGCCATCGTAACTTGAATAATTGAATTGAATATCCGGTTGTCAATTTGTACCATCATGCCAAAGCCTGCTGCAGATACATAAGCGCGGCATTAATATTTCCGTGGCCGCCAGATTCGTATTATTTTACCACGTCCAGGCGGACATTACTTGACATTTCCCAAGTCACATGGATTATTCATGTGTATATTATGGAATCGGTGTTTCAAAACAGTTGTAACGAACAGTTCAACTTAATAATGTATCTCTTCAGCAAACTTGCTTTAATAATAATACATACATACATACATACACACATACATACATACATCATAAGTTAAATCACAACTGCATACACAATTTGAATCATTAACGTTTTAACGAAAGCTACAGAATAGGTTAGAGAATATCAGCATATATAATTGCATGTAAAATGTATCCTCGCAGTCAATTAACATGTTGTTATATATGTATGTAGATGTTAATGGTTTATATTAATATATATTTCTATTTATATAATAAACATATACAACATATATTAAATCTGATTTTATGAGTATTTTAATTATCTAATGCCAGATTTTATCTCCTATAAATTTTTTCAATGATCAGTATATACAAAATACGGAAGTAGCACTGACATTTATGGTAATGCGATACTCTTACAGGAATTTTTGCTAATGATAAAAGGGTTTATGAGGGTTAGTGCAACTATTATTAAGTTAACTAGAAACTTGTGAAAATACGATAACAAAAGAGTGGAAACAACCATTAGGTTTCAGCAAAAACATGAAATTCATAGAAAGCCAATAATAAATCTGCTCACTTAACAATGAAAACATTTTTTTCAGTTTAGTTTAGTGTTTAGATATAGACGAAAGTTATGTTAAAGGATGCAGTTCTATTGCCCACAAGCTCGTGTTTATTACTCTACGACCTAAACGATGGCGTTACGCTCTGCAGGCGGTGATGCACATTTCGAAATATGTACATATATATATATATATATATATCCATCTAACTTTGCACCTGTTTACAACAAACTGTTTCGCTATTCTTTTTTCGACACTTATACATATATCACACCAAAGTATAATAGAAGAGGAATACACTGTTTGTTATATTATGCTTATAGCAATTGTTCTTATTTTTAATGAAATAACAATTGGATTCGTACCAATGATTTAAATGAAACCAAAATAGCGTTTCATATAAATATTCGTTTTAATTGTTCAAATGAGATTCATGTGATATTCTAATTAACTTGTATTGTGAAAGTTTTTTTTTTTTTTCATCCGAAGAAATGATTTAATTCTTAATAGAGTTATATAGTATTTGTTTAGTCAGGAAATGGTATACAATGTTTGGTATAATGAGACATAATCAAAATGAGTAAGTAAAACAAATTGAAAAAGTAGGAAAAACATTGGTTTAATAATCTTTGGGTGAGATCACCATGTGCCACGATGCGTTGAGCCAATGTAAATGAACTCGAATAAGCATTTTATAATAGCGACCCGTGGTTGGGAGGGGGGTAGAGGAGGGTGGGGGGGGAGAAATAGGCACAAGTTCACGATACCATGACGCTGTTTTTATATGCAGGCTTGTCATTTGATAATGATTTCACACCTTGTCTACTAGGTGCCATGATACGACTGGGTATCATGTTTATAAAATATATTTGAATATTTCATTAATTAGTACAAATAAACCAGACTAATTTCTATTATGTTAAACTCATACGCGGAGGGAAGTTTCAGCGGAAGTGACTGAAATAAAAGTATTATATATTATTAAGATATATATATATATATTTATGTAGAGTAAACATGTTGAATACACTCATGAGAAAAATGAAGAATTTCATAAAGATGAAACTAGTTCTTCCGGGCTCTATTTTGTATATTTTATATGCCTAATTATTTATTTTTGCAAAATAGATTTTATTATAAAAACAAAACAATGCCCATGTTTGGATGATGAATGAAGAAGCATTATGAAGTAGCTACCTAAGTAGTGAAGAAATAGTTTATAAAATAAAAGAAGGGAAGAGAAAGAAAAGAGAAGATGACGAAGACGATGAACAAGTCATCTATAAACAATCCGCGACCGCACTCGATCTGTTGTAGGAATCAGGTCGTTATTTCAGATATTTATATCTCCAGACTTCATGATTTTAGATACAGATCGCATTCGTCGATGTCTGGTTAACATGTGACGCGCGCGCTATTAAACCAAATGTAAATAAAACACATCGGATCGATGAATTTAATTTGTAATAAACAAAAATGAGAGCCGCACAGAAATATTCCATCAGCCCTGGATTTGTCCATTCCGTTTTACACTAACGAACGAACGAACACATAACATTTATTACATTTAAAATCAATTTTACAAACATTATACAATTTCTATATATCAAATACTACAATAAAGTTTAACCCGAAAAACAAGTCATGACTTGAAATGTTAGTCGATTGCGTTACAGAGTTCACATGGTTTTATTTAATTGTTAGTTTTAAGTATCATGTGATTGTCTTGACGCTGTGACATTTTCTATGAAGTTAGGCACATAAAGTTTCTCAAGTTCATAATTTATTAACCAAATTGGGTTATAATATTGAGTGATATAAAGGCAGGAATGTAATTAATTAAAAATTATAAATTCTAAAACATATAAAACCTTTTAAATTGATTATTGAACGCCATAAAAATAAATGGATTAAAGGAATGATAAATTTTAGTGTCGCTAATAAAAAACTGTGTACACAATTCTAATTAGTCGTTATATAAGTATGCATCATTTCAATTTCTCAGACCTATACTTAATACCATTTGGTTATTCTAATCTTCATAGTTATTGATATTGATAGGTCGGTACTTGTACCTGTGCAGTAAATCAAATCATTGCCTATAATGACTCTATTTCTTAGAACAATCATTTTCATATGATAGATTAGAAGATATGATTAGTATTTCTAATTATGGTTTCAAAAATAATTTGACTTTTGTGTCAATGCCACTTTTCCAAGAATTTTATTTTGATTCTAAAAGAGAAATGATAATGATAATATTTACAAAACTGGTATTTGAATGTATACATACACACATTGATGTTTAAAAAACATATAGTTTTGTAACTTATAGGATCATTAATGGAATTTATTTATAAATAAAATTGGGTAACATTTAGTATACTGCACACATACACACACACACACACACACACACACATATAGTATATAGAATTACCCCTCTTATAAACCACCACGTGTTCTAATGTAAGCCAGACATTAGTAATAATGTAGGTATACCTACTACATTTATAAACACATACCTATCCGCATACATGTTTAAAATTAAAATCCGTAAATGCTTCATATGTATGTATGCACCTATTTGTGGAATGGTTCATTTAACTATTTGTTATTTTGGTTTCATTAATCAATTTACTAAAAACAATTATATATTTTATGTCAGTCGGTTTACCTACGCATGATATATTTATATATGGTTGACCTAGGCACAAACAAAACTATTTTCCACTACTCAACTGCGCCATCTACTATATGTGTCGCAAAAGCAAACTATCAGAGTCAGTATATATTATAATTAAATAATATAGTTAATGTTTTTAAGCAAATCATTTTGTAAAATCTTTAAGATACGTTCAGATAAAATTAACAATTAACTTAATTTGATAACTAACAAAAAAAAATCATAAATGATGTGATAATTGAACTTGTATACAAATATGTATTTCATTACTAATGCTTTTTATTATCATAATTTGAAAATTTGTTATTTATGAAAGTGAATATTTTTTAAATTAAACTTGCCGAATTTTTTTTTTTCTAAGCATAAGTAATGAAAAATGTTTGAATATGATTAAAATTAAAAATAGCAAATATACATATTTGATTTTATTTATTTTGATTTCAAGCGAGAATAGTTAAACGTGACAACACTGTTACTGCGTAGTTTGCGGTTAGTTCTTAGTAGTAATGTTAAATTATTTACGATTAACTAGGTATTTTTTTTGCAATAATAATTTCAATAATAGTGATATAGTTCAAATTTACGTGTTTGGTATAATTAATAATTAATCAAATTTGCGCTGTTGCTACATCAAAACTTACAGAATTTATTAAATTTCTCAAAAACAGAACCATTTGAAATACTTTAATAAATTAATTAAAATAGTTTAAACTATTTTTAGGCATTTTGATATGTTTTCTGTATTTTCGTAAAATGAATTACTTTTATCAGATCTAATTTACCTAATTTTATTGGATCATTAACAATAAATGTTATTTTGAAGAAATAAAAGTTACCTACTTGATTTATAGTATACATGAATATAAAATTGTTTTTGTTATGAATAAAAAATTCTAAGAAAAATGTGAAAAATAGACGAATTAGTAATTGGTGATGATTAATATTATTTGTAAAGTAATCCATAAATCTAATGAACATATGTATAAATTAAATGTTAAAGGTTGCCTAATCACACTGTGCGTATCCCGCTTGCTCGTTCAAACAAAGAAATTAAAATGACAATGATTCATGTGTAGTTTATGTGACCTGAGTACACAACAATCAAAATATATTTTCCCCTGGACAATACACAGTAATGAGTACAGGCATGCGCTGCTTCGGGAGACGCAGGGCAGCAATTAACCTAATCATTCCCAGAGTAATGGCGGTCTGTCGTGCGTCCACTGTCCAATAGCACGGCAACGCTGACCGTCGTATTATACGTATGTATGTATGTACTATGTTGTTAAATGCCAACCAACTGTCATACCACTCACACTACATGCTCTTGTTTTGTTGTTTTTTTTTATATATAAATTTATTTATATGTTTTATTAGTACCTACTACCCCTCCTCCGCCTCTCAGCCCGTATCATCATCAGTATGGCGCGTGATCAATTATTTAAATATGCAACAGTGTCGTTTTTATTACATACGTACCTATACGGTTTGCGTGTCATAATTGGTAAATGCACTTAGTTAATTTGAAATGTGAACACATGTTCACTAATTGAGATAAAATAAACGTTATTGATTTCACGCTATGGAAATCACGAAATGTTTATCAAATCGTATTTTGAACCGTTTTTAAAACGTATTACCTACACTTATAACTGTTTATAAATTATCAATTAAAAACTATTTATGTTCTTGTCCTATGTTTATAAGTTATTCACATATATTTATAAGTTAAAAAAATATTGATCTAAATTTGAATATCCTATTACTAGATTTAACATTTCAAAATTTTTTGTATTGAAAAACATATTAACTTTTCCAATAAGCAAAAAAAATTAATACTAAACCAAAATTGATTAGATACATTCAAAATGTATTCCATCTGTTTATTTTATTTGTAGAAGCAACAAACCAATGCAAACGAAAAACTAACTTATACCGTCTATTATTCGAAATGAATCATGAATTATAGAGTTATAGCTGTGCATTATAATTGTGCCAAAACGGGTGAGTACCTAATTAAATATTAATTTTTGTCTAAAATCAGTGATATATTTTCAAACAAATATGTAAATTTTTCTGAATTTTTGTTATGAGACGCTAAAATAGAAACACTTAATTATAAACGTGCAAACATTATGTGTAGATGCGTTAGTATATTACTGTCTGTTTTGACGTTTTGTGGTTTCGAATACTTATATATAGAAAACTATGAATATACATTTTTAAAATTATTTGATGTATGTATCATTGTGGCATATCTATACAATCAAAATTCCGCAGATGTGCTAACTTATTAAGTTATAATTTTAAATAAAGTATAAACATTTTTTGACATACTATAAATAATTTTCGAAAAATATTTATATGTGGTTTTATTTATTGTAGATGAAGATGACCAATGCACATAAAAGAGATAATTTAGTATAATTTTTCGGTGTCTTAATAAGATTTGCTCTAGTGTAAAATTTTCGTTGTTGGGACGTCCCCTCCCCCGTCCCCCGGTGGTTGCGTCGGTTAGTGTGCGGCACGCGATCTCATATCTTACCAAAGATAAGTGAATGTTTTACCGCATATTTCACAAGTTTTTATGACAAGCAGCGTTATTTTATGCACGACTGGGCGGAAACGACAGGTATTCATAACTCCCTGCGTGTGTTGTGTCATATACGCGTCGCGTTCCCTTGTTTCATATTTTCAGGAAATTTATTAGCGCGTTCGCTCGTAAAACGACCTCTATCATAATATGGAGACTGTGCAAACAAATGAAGGTGTTTTGTTTTATGCTTATGATTTATATTATAACTACGTGCAGAAAATAAATTGTAATGATAGCAAAAGTTGGTGTATTTTATTTAAGTATTTATTTTTGAAATGCCTATTATTTTCTTTAATTTACACATTTCTATTCCGAAGTTTTCTATTAAGAAATTTCTTATTCTGTGATACTTTTTTCAATATACCTATTGTCATTAAATGGAATATAAACCTATATATTACAATTGAATTGTAATTTAAATTGTATTTATTATATATTGTTTTCTTTTTAAATTCTAAGGTTTATTTATAATAAAAATTATGTATCTTTCGACACAAATTTATCTCCACTAAACAAATGAGAACGTGGTGCATGACCAATGATCGTGTTCGATCCAGGGAAGGTCAAAAGATGTATTTCTGTTCAAATCTTGCGCGATCGATTTTTTCAGGATTACTATACTTATTTTGAATAAGAATAGTAAAAATGAAAGTTAAGAAAGGTATTAAAACTATTGTTACATATAATGTTTGCAATTATGATTGAGTTTGTTTTACTTTTAAGAGTGGCATTTATTTAAAATTTAGTGTTGTTACAGGAAACAAATGATTAATTTTGTACACGTGTTTACATCCATTATATGTACTTACGTGTATCTCGAATTTAACCCCATAATTGTATATGTGTTATTATAGAAATTAAAAAGTCATAAATGCAGGTGTTAGTGTGTGGTCATCGATGAATATAACATATAGGTATAGTAATATAGTAACCAATATACCAAAGTGCATTTGCACATAAATCATCATGTTTGATAAACATAAGGGCACGCAACATGGCTGCCATGAATACCATATGGCAAATGCACAATATATAGTTATGTCAACGATGAACACAAACAACCCATCTATGTATGTAGTCAGTCACAAAATAAGTAATAATATTTACATCCCCATATCAGTTTTTACAGCCTATATGTATGTTTGTATGTATCTTTGAGAAATTATAGTTTTAAAATAATATTTAATGAATGAAGCGCTTGTATGTAACTTATAGCATGTCAGAAACATGTTGGTTTATAATCATCATAAGTAAGAAGAAGATTTATAGGAATCTAATGGGGAGTTCAGTTATGAACATTAGAGAGGATTTCATAAATACGGGTTGGGAGAGACATGTGTTACGAGCGGATCGACAGTAAGTGACGGTTTTATGTTCAGTTCAAAGACTTCTGAAAACAACATCCGTTATATTGGGAAGCACGCGACCCACCAAGATTATGAAACATCATAACGTAACGACATGAAATATAAGCAAAGTACGGCAGTTAACCGATGTTTTACGTACCATAAAACAGTCGCCTATGTCATTCATTCTAGTCAAGCTTTCTGTTTCGAGTTTATTTTCTACATTCGTTACGAGCAACTTTGCTTAATTGGAACTTCCGTCTCGCTAGTGCTTCACATTGTATCCTATCGGCTAATTGTCCAACTGATGATGCTTCAATTCATTTACTCATGTTATCACTTTTGTTACAAATTTTTTGTTAACCCACACTTTTATCATATTCTCAATTAGCTACTACAAATCAATCTTTAATAAGGCCTCAAGTGGGGTCGAAATTTATAATATTAATTATTCGAGAGTGTTATGTTTGTAAATTAATAAATAAATTATAATAAATATTGTTATACGTTGAGTATTATGATGAATATAGTTATACGGTATTATCTGAGACAAACATCAAGTACTGACATAGTACGGCTGACACACTTAACAGCTTAATGAAGTACCACAATCACACAACACGACGTAAGCGGTTTGCGTGGCGTGGCGTGCCGTGGCGGCTTCCAAGTGATGTGTATACATGCATACTAGTGTACCCACACCTCAACGCGGGTGCGTTACTTACTGCGAGCCACGCGACGCCGACGACTGGCTCCAACTTCTTATTCCTTGTTACCCTAACCTCTACTAATAAAACATAAATGAATCGTTCAACTTGTACTCTACGAAACAAAATTGGTAGATATGCAATAGAAACAAAACAAAAAACATCTACAGTGAACTTTCTTATACGTACGTAGTAGGTATATATCTGTATAGATAAAAAGAATACTAAAATATTAATTATGAAAAAAAAAAAGTTTATTAATTACGTTATAGGTATTAGTAACTATTATAATCGAAAATTTGTTCAAATAAATTAAATACCTAACAAAATATATTCATCAAAGCTAATATTTGGAAAATTTGACTAACATTTACTCACTCAGTCTAATTTTAATAATCGATGTCAAATATCAAATCTCAAATTATTTTAGTTTAATTTGTTTTCCTGTTAAAATATTGAAATGATTTATTAAATGTAATTTCCCATATCTACGTAACTATGGCAATATAAATAAGAAATTTAAGAATTTTAGTAACTGTTTCTTGAAGCTAGTACACCTTCGAACAATAGTCTTGTCCCTTTATAGCCACCTAAAGTCTCGCAACCAGCATTGCATGATTTTAATGCAAGTTATGCAGCACGTACAAAATTGCTTATTATGGTAGGGGTGGTCCATCCTGCCATTATAAACGAATGATATGGATTCACCTACGTAATTTAATTGTTTTTGTACGTGCTGCATAACTTGCATTAAAATCATGCAATGCTGGTTGCGAGACTTTAGGTGGTTATAAAGAGACTAGACTTATGTTCGAAGGTGTACTTATATGTTTTGAAGAAACGTAAAATCACTATATTTGCTGTAAGTGCAACTGTTTTGAAGAGATTGCCGAAATAACAAAAAATAGCTAGAGTAAACATGTACTTCCGGTTTTATGAATATAGCAAAAAATGCATAGACATACACACACACAACATTCCAAAAATAGTCAGACTCGATTCAAGATAGATCAAAAGATGTATTTCTGATCTCAAGATTGATTTTTTCATAATGACAATATTTATTTATTACTTCATATAAGAACGTAAAAACTGAAGTACTAAAGCTATTATGTAATTTGCAAGCCTAGTCAATTCTTTTGTTCCAAATTGATGTAAAATAATATAAAACCAAACATCCGGACCACGACTATATATCCCGGTTGCACAGGATATATAGTAGGTATAAGTTAACAATTAGGTAGATATCTATAAACACGTAGGTATTAACAATCACAAGCACCTGTACGATACACCGATATCACATGGTTGCATCAACGTCTTAATATTGACAGTAATGCAATGTTTGACGAATGCCGCTGCTCTAGAATGTCACTTACTGTCATCTGATTCATGTTATGTTCATAATTGGACATAATCTGTTGTAAGTAAGATGATTGATTGCTCACGCATGCCTGTATCGGAGTTGTCGTCACGTTTACCTGGACAACGTGTTGACATTCACTTTGTTAGCGTGCGCGTTTTTCATTCCACTCGTAGCTAAAGTGGATTGTTTATTGTAAATGTTATTGAATATACCTATGGCTCTATTTGATACACATTATATTGAAATCTATTTACAAAATTATTTTTGTGTTATTAAAACGCAATTTTTGGACGATGTGTTGTAGATTGCAATACTATAAATGTTGAAAACAGATGTATGTATATAGATTTCTAATTATTATTTACTGGTATTTATACAAGGGCCATGCAATAAATAAAGTGAATGTGGTGGTTACCTGCCCGTATGCAATGTATGACAGTAATGATTTTTGTCAGCGAATGACACATGTTTGCAACCAACTGGTATTACGTTGTCAAACGCTTACAGGTATACTACAATATACCAATAACTCAAACTAAGCGTGCCAGTTGAACAGAAATTAGATTAATCTTGCATCAGATATACCTACAAGCGATCAACGTGTACAATACATACATACATATAACGAAACACAAATAAGTGACCTTTGCTATTATTTATAAATAAATAAATATACGTTTTACATTCATTACCATAAACAACTAATAAATACAAGTAACCGATTTGAAATACATCATTCTGCAAGACGCCACCGCGTCCAAGTCCGCCTAGCGCTAGCGTAACCAGCGGCGGCGTTCTTGTAATTACATAGTGCGTTTATCACCGGGAAATATCATCGCTCTGATTGAATTTTCAAAGACACTTTATCGACGAATGTTTGCGAGATTTTATGAATCAAAAATACCGTTCGTTCGTTCGTTCCTTGCGACTGAATCCATTTCCATTCCATTCGGAAATATAATTTTATTTGATTTTATCATCGGGAAATTTCTAAAGGACTTTGCCTCCCGGGACTGATCTCATTTTAATTTCCCCCTCGCCCTCGTGTCTATATGTTGTCCCAACAAGATGGATAATCTTGACTACTCGGAATAAATGAACGGTTCATTTGATTTGTAAATTATCAGGACGAGATGTTTGCTATTGCCTAGGGGCTAAATATTCCAGATAATATTGACGATAAATACATTTATTTCTTATAGATATAGTCTTCGATTTATCACAATTACATTGCGTGATTGCTATATAGATTGTACATTTGTTTAAACTATCAAAATAATGTAAATATATTATCCAAATAAAGCTTAGCGATATAAATTTCCAACAGTAAATTAAAATAGTTTTCTGTATATACTACATAGTTGGTAAAAAGAAATCTGAACAAATGGTAGTCTCCACATAAGGATTCCAGTGAATTAAAAGCAAGTTTCAACATTAACGTTTTACATGTATATATTACCTGTACTAATTACACATCTGGAATGAATTTGCATTTCCATTATAGTTCTATATGTGGTGAATAACGAATAAAGTTATTGTACACGGGCATACATAAATTCATTCACAGTTATATGTATTAACATTTTGCAATTGCATATTCATTTAATATATAGATATATAGATATGTATGTATGAATGTACCGTCTGAATATGCTTTATTTAAAACTAGAATAAAATGGCAAAACTTGTCATTATCAGCGAATCATTCAAATCAATGTATCTTTACAAATAACAACTGCCTCTTATATCGACCTTGTGCGACGAGCACAAATTGACGTTGTTGGCCTTGGGATTCGTAAAATTCGGAAGCTATTAAAATAGTGAAAATAGTTAAATTTCGAATTCCGCGTGCATCACGACATCTGCACAGCACACCATTTGTCATAATATATCCGTCTGTTTGTGCGCGGCAGGCACATTGGCGACAAACATTTGTCACAAATTTGATTTACGACCAATCTGGTTACAACTACTCTATTTAATTTGTTTTTAATAATTGAAAATGATAAATTAATGTTTCAAACATTAAATAGCAAGTTTAGTGCTGTTTTACTACTAGCTGCGTAATAGGTATATGTATATATGTATGTTTCATCCATATTCATTTATCTGTAATGGAACTGTGGCGATGGCGATTCTTACATTGAGTCTGAAACTTCAAATAAGTAATAAATCTTGACAGTAGTTTCACTTTATTGACCTAAAACTTATGTTTTTCAGGATGAATCACTAGTGTAATTAACTTTTCTCTTTTTTGTCACTGAAAGCTTCATTATCTTATCATTGTATAATTTATTTCAACTGCTATAGTATACTATACAAATTATATACATACTTGGTTTCTTAAACTCAGGATAATCAGATCTACTTTTCTAAATTATAATAGGTACATACACACAACACCAAATTCCAAAAACATATTTTCTATGATCGAATATCTAACTGCTTCTTTGTTGTTTAATAACAAACAGAGGCTATACAACTTTAAACTAGAACAAATTTAAAATGTATCACTTAACTTTTCTTATAAATAAATAGTTTTTAAGTTGAACAAACTTTATACGTAGCTATACATGCTATATGTATTTTGTTGAAATAGTTTTCTAAATAAACGACTATTATTCCAGTTGGTTTCAAGTGAGTGAATTCGGAACTGATGTGCGATTATGATTATGCTTTAGATATTTAATCAAGAAGACGCCGGGGCAAATATGTAATACTGTGCACTCGGCAGACGCACACTAGCAACCGGAACAACGAAAAGAACGGTTGGTTCTTCGAGAGTTTGCTCTCATAACATGGACCATTAGCTCCCTCGCCTGCCGATGCCGGCTGCAGATTGAAATGATAACAGACAATAATACTGGAACACGACGCCCGCGCGTTTCTTATTTTTTTATAAATTGCTACTATTTTGAGAAGTCTCTTGAGTATCCGTATATTATGTACATATGTTATATATATATATATATATATATATACACCCTAGCTCTATATAGGTACCTATACGACATATGGTATAGTCTTCCCGTTTTTCGTAGGAAATTAAAAACCTTGTGTATTCGAGTTTATGATGGCAGTGAACGTAATCCAATATTTTAAAATCCTACGTGTGCGTGTCGCGCGCACGCTTGTGGTTTAGACGCGCGTGCTGCGACAGATGTACGTACGTATAAACGTACAAATGCGAGATGGGTATATCTATACGAGGCTGCAAAACACATATGTATGTATGTATGTATGTATGTATCTCGTGTTACTCAATAAATACACGCACAGAATCTGGCGCGAATGTTATGAGAACTTCAGAGGTAAGAAATTGGATAAGGGAGAAAGTATATGTAGACTCTGTTGATAGCGAATGGTTGGGGCGTGAAACGTGAACATCGCGTGATATTCTAGATCGCGACTTTATATAATCCTTATATATATATATATATATACATATATATGTAACCACATAGCATTTGTTTCGCATGCCGCGAGAATTAATCTCCCTCAACACGTGCGCTAACCGACTTTGCCTAAGTAACTTCTTCAATATTAATACAGACTCACTTTGCGCGTGAGTTTATATTATAATTGCCTAACCTATATGTACTAGATGTATATCAAGAATATCAAACATTTCGAAATAACTTATACAGGAATTTGTAACTAAATTTAATTATTTTTGTACAATTAGTCTAAAATATATAAATCTATAAACATTCTATAACGCAAAACCAGATACATTTCATTAATAGCTTTACTTTAACGTCCGGCATTGATAATTATTTACTTTTTAAATGTATATTATAATGACGTTACTTGCACGAAACTTTAGCACATTTAACAATGAAGGAATATCGACATTAATACTAATTTTTTTTTTTTTTTCAAACATCGGTTCGATTGGTAGCTTTTGCTTTCATTTTATTTCGTTTACTGTTTGGTTTAATTCTTATATAAATTATTTATATTTCTTTCATATTTATATGCACAATATGAACCATAAATAATGTTTTGCCAAGTAATAAGATTATACTGTTCCCAGTAAGCACTAAGCATTGATGTCATTTCCTGCTAGGGTTTTATATCCTATATAAATTATATTTTCAAAAGTTCTAAGAACAAATATATATGTAAATAGTTTTAGAATGATGAACATTTCTATGAAGTATATAGTGTTAATAATTGTTTGTGTGGTTGACACATGGTGAAACATATTTTATTTATTTTTTAAATAAAACACACTTTACAGTATTATAGCTTTAATAATTCTGTGAAAATTATCAAGTGTGTTTTCTTCTTATGCAAATTGTATTTTAAATCTTTCTTTAGGTATATATATATATATATATATATATATATATATATATATATATATATATATATATATATATATATATATACGTATATATATATATATATATATATATATATATATATATATATATATATATATATACATATATATTATATTTGAATAGTAAATATGATTTAATAAATTAAATAAATAGTTTGATTTGAAAATGATAGCTCGTGGTTCCTCAGTTAAATATTTATTCTGGTTGATTGTAAATAAGTAAAAGTATTAGATATCACTTTGTTGTTGTATATATATGTATATATGTATGTATGTATGTATGTATGTACATATATAGAATGATTGTTGGTCGGTTTCGAAGTTGATCTAAAAATCGATAGTCGAATTGTGTGCGGTACGAAGCGTCGTGTGAATGGAAGGCGTGCTGTTGTTAACTCTGCAAATATGAAATTCAAACCGCAAACGCCTAGCTGCTGGCTGCTGGCATACCTCCAGCATGTTAATATTTCCTTTACACTCGACACTAAATAAATAACAGATATTGGTAACGCGCGGAATTGAGTTTTGTCGCAAAAGAGACAACAGATACTGTATTACGCCAGCCTACTCTATCACGTGTATGCATAGGACGATATTGCGATGGTTTTTGATATAAAACTGTGTCTATAATAGCGTAATGCGACTGTCGCCACGGCACCAACATTTGCGCCAGCGGCATTGACACACAGCAATTTTGAACTCCTTTGTGTTATCATACTTTTGTTTATTCTCTGCTAGGTATACCCTTTCATATTAAATTGCAACAGCTTTATATATGTATGTACATATTCGGTTGCCTGTAAAACTATTTTAAATCATAAATTAATGCTACCAACTATAATTTATTTACATCGTTTGCGATAAACACCTTGTGAAGCAAGCTTTAAACATATAATTATTTAGGTGCTTCATTGTAACGTCCATGACAAACATATATTTTAAAAAAAATTTAAAATATATAATTTTGAATCAATGTGCTATTTTACTTTTATTCTGTCGTGTAAGTATGATCATTATATGACTGTATAATAAATTGTTGGAAGAAATTTGAGATTAAACAGCCATAAAGTAGTCATAAAGCAAGTTTAAATTACAGTATAAAAACATTAACCTTCTCATAGCAGATAGTCAACAGACATTTCCATAGAACATACGACTGACAGACAGACAGACACACTTCCATACATATTAAAAATTATTTCTAGAGAAGAGTTATGCGACATTGAAATAAATAGTAGTTGAACGTTAAAAAATAGACACAAAATGGAATAAAAAAAAATAATACGTTTAAATAACGACAAAGGGAACATGTAAATTGGGAGACAGTTGATTTAATGAGCCAGGGATGAACCATGTCTGGGGATATTTATTATTAAAAGGTTTTACTAGACGCAGTAAAAAGACGAGTGTTTCAGGGGCAACAGGCAGCAGGCGTTTGTCACAGATGTGAGGCGCGGAACAAATGAGTGCGAGTCGCGTTTATGACAAGTGGGCTGTGCGCTATGCTGCAATTAGCATCCGCGATGCCGTGCTGCTCGGAACTAAGGAACGCGCGCCGCATACCGTGCGCGCTTATTAATTATATCTTGCGGCATTTAGGATTAACTGTCGACGGAAAAACTGCACACTTAACGCGTTATTCATTCTCGTTATTGTCTCTATCTCTGTTTGTTCATATCCCTCTAAACGGTACAGACACACGTATGTACATACATCTTTAATCTCGTCGCTATTTTCACGTCACTAAAAACACATTGTCACAGCTAACTTATTTATTGAGATTATTATATTTATATAGGTAACAAGTAGAATTCTAATATTTCAAAAAAAACAACAAATATATATATATATATATATATATATATATATATATATATATATATATATATATATATATATATATTTAATCAAAGCTCGTCAGTATACACAGATAAAAAAGTGTATATTATAGCTAGAGAGACCACTGTTTAACATATGCATATTTCATACAAATTGTTTAAGCGATTTGTATATATATATATATATATATATATATATATATATATATATATATATATATATATATATATATATATATATATATATATATATATATATATATATATATATATATATATATATATATATATATATATATATATATATATATATATATATATATATATATATATATATAACATATGTAATTGTTTTATATAGGTTTATATAGTGACTTGTTCGCGATGCTGAAATGGTTTTTTCGTGTGTCGACGCAGGTGGGCCGTGCCCGTATCATGTCAGCAAACGTTGACGCCAGTGCTTGTCAACGATACAAGTGACAACCAGAATACTAATATTAGGAAGGCGAAACATGTGTCACGAGTTATGAACGGTGCACATAAGTACACGTTGTCGATTGGATTGCGCTGGTGGCAGCAGCAGCGTGCACAGTTGAAACTGTGAAATGCGTGCTATTAGCGGGAACAGATCTTGTCAATGCTAGCTGGACTAGAGAGCGCCCTCTATAACTGAAGCAGATCAAAAACGGGCGCGGTACGGTGTCACCAAACGTTACAAAAAGCTCGGGCATTCGTGTCTTGTGAACCGTGTAATGTGGGCCCGGTGGCCGAACCAGAGAACCCCTTGCACGCCATATTAGCCGCTTGTCATATTGTTTACACGGGATCACAATACCAAGCCAAGCTAGTTCCAAAAAAGAGACACACACACACACACACACACAGAATATGCTCTTTCGCCACATACTATGTATATAGAGTCATCATCATGTCGAAACTTATGTGCGCATCCATGTCCATATATACCCTTTCTATGATTGGAAACGGAGGGGAACGTATTCTTTTTTATTATTAGCCAAATCAAAAGGGCCTTCCTTCCCTTCGAACGGACTACTCGAGTACTCGATTGTTTAGAAATTACAAGCAATAACACAACAGAAACAGGCTATCCAATATTGATGAATAGTTTCAAGTATACATATATATATATTTAATATATATATATATATATATATATATATATATATATATATATATATATATATATATATATATATTTGTTTAGGACGAGAGTGATGTCACATTATTGGGAGCATGTTTCTTTTATTTATTTTCTCTTGTTTATATTTGGTTGTTTTTATGGGAGATCGAAAGCATTATTTATACTTTTAGACATGCCACCATTTCGTATGGCGAAATTTAAACAATTTGTTATGACATTCAAAGCAACTACATATATACATACATACATATGTAATTCCGTAAAAAAAAATCTGTAATAATGTATTATAATTGAATTGCAAAGCAAACATTAATAAAATGTTCTAAATAAACTATATAACTCAGAATCAGTTTGTAATATTTAGTTAAATATTAAAACATCAAGTAGATAGGTAGGTATATGAAGTCTTAAATTCCAAATAAGAAATGACTCGTTTCAAACGCTTAATCTACTTCGTTTAATATAAATGATGAAAAGAAAAAAGTGTTTGTCTGAAGTGTATAAATGTTGTATACGGCGTGAACGCTGTCAAATAAAAACAAAGTAGATTAATTTTCGTGTAGTATAGTTAGCAGTGCCTAATAGTAGTAGGTACAACGTATACTGGTTTAGTTTGTTTGATTTATGACTTATGAATATGTGTCGTGTCCGTCGTGAAATGATTTTTCTTTGCGACACGGCGGTGGGTGGCGGTTTGAATAATTAGTATCTTACCGCGACACTGGCGATCATAATTCACCGGGCGAGCGCGGTGACAGCGTACAACGGCCCTTTGTCATCGGTCGTACCCATCCTGCAGCAATAACCTGATCCATATCGCATATTTAATGTTACTTTAAAATTGGTATAACACAATGGACCAGCTGCACGGATGAGATGCTATCAATGCGTATCTTGTCTGGGTCCACGGCACTGCACATATGTCACCGGTTCATTCCGCCTCGCTCACACTCATTTGCTGGAATACGGCGCGCCCGGAGATTAGCCTCTATTTGGGGCTCATAATATTGTGTAAATATGTCTCACTGCAACGAAGACCGCTCTTTGTGTTCGTCTATTGTGCCGGAGGATTATATATATATATATATATTTTTTTTTTTTCTGTTACGATTAAATGAATTTGTTACTTTTCAGAAATCACGCTGGGACATGCGGCGGCAGTTAAAGCTCACTTCAAGCGTATTTATCATAATTATTTGCGGACATTTATAACGTGCTTTCTCACACAACTGTATTGGTACACATGGCTGATTCTATTTCTATTAAAAATACTATATTATACTGAAAAACTATATAATATGTTTAGACTAAAATTATTTTTTGTCAATAAATATTATTATTAACATTTTGAAGGTTACTATCTATTTATGATCACATATTTATATTTATAAACAAATTCACAGAATTTTTAAAACTCAACCTAATGTTTTTTGTAGTTGTTAAGTTTATAGATAACAATTTTAATTAATTTATAATTTATTATAAACATTAGTAAAGGCCACTTAATAGATTTATATACCTATATATATATATATATATATATATATATATATATATATATATATAAAATTATATTTTAAAGTTTTGATATATGACTGATAGAAATTAGCCAAACTTTAAGCATGATTATGAAAACATTTTAGCACCGTATTAATTCATCAACAAACCAACATTACAGACAAGAGCATATAATATTAATCGGAATACGCGTTTTCAGGTGTAAAGCTACGTTTGAAGATAAAGTTACTATTTTTAACATTCCTATTTCGACAGCTGGTTAATGTTTGCAGTTGGAGTATGCGCAACTGTATCAGATTTTTAGAAGTATGTATTCCATGGCTAAAGATATCATTTTACTAGCACATTCCAATATATGTATATAGGTAAATGTCATTTTTGTGATGTGAATGTAATTAAATTTGTATAGGAAAAAGTTTTGAATGCTTTTAAGATAAGTATAATAATAATTCAGTAGATTCAGCAAGTAGTGTGAGTGGTTATCCATTGTATTTAGAGTTTTACATTAATAAATGCATATCCTCGAGCGAGGAGGAGTGAATATGATAAACTGGCGAACGTAGCGCGTTAGCAAGCAGCTGGTCCTATAGAATGATGCTTGAATTATAAACAAAGCGCGCATAAACAGCCAAGATTAAGGGAGCATGAAGTGTATTATGGGAGCTGTCTACATCGCCCACTGTCAATGGCGGAAAACAGAGGGCGTATGCTCTGTTTCTTCTTCTTCTTCTTCTTCTTCTTATCGTTTGTATACATCGTTTCAACGAACCTCACGCTGCGTACATTCGGAACCAAAAGGAAATTACCACGCGGTATCAGTCCTCGTGTGCACATCATAAATAAAAACTTATACGGAAATCACGGACAATGATTAAAATGCTCGATTATTTTTGGAACTTAACGCGATACTGTTATAGATATCTACACGAAACCTTGAACTTTCATATATAACTATTAATAACACAATTTCCGTTGTGATTGATTGCGTGAATACGTAATTTACGTAAGCTTTCAAAATTACATTACGTACTACAGCAACAAAGCAAAGTTACTTTAAGTGAACACACATTTAAATTTCTCCATAAATTATAAATATTCTTTTTGACAGGTGAAGCAAAGAAACGGATAATCCGTGCATCGAATGGCCAACCGAGTTGTTCACAGCGCAGAAACGGCGATGCTATATATGTGAATATATATAGGTACATACCTATTTCTCAGATTACGTAAACCAGTTTTCATATCGTTCGGTGAAATCTGGATGAGATTCATATATAAATTTTAATTGTTTAAAATTTTAAAACAATGAAAAAATAATACGCACCGCAAATAATTTAAATTTATGCTAATTTTTAACAAACAAAAAAAATCTCCGATATAAAAAAATGACTGGCTGTTGCTTATATGATATTTGCAAACAAGTTCGTCTCTAATGGAGACATAAGTTTATGTTGTACGTTAGTTGATTCGTATAATGACTATTTACGATACTAAAGTTAATAAAAATCTTGTTCAAAATATATTTAGGTATACAATTCGTAAATGGCATCTGTTTGTTACCGCAGTTGCTGTGAATTTAAGTTAACTTTAGTACCTAGTGGTTCTAATGTAATTTTAGGAATTATAACTTTAGTCTAAATTTAGATAATAATACAATAGTCGTGAATTTTTCTGTTTAGCAACTATTACTAAGATATGTCAAAAAAATCGTTACCACCTGCTGGCAAAGTAAAAGTTGACATTTTTTTAGGAAATATGTCAGTGGTCATAAGTTATAGCAGCTTCTATGAGCTACCTGGTCTAAAAACACTGCGGTCGCATATTTGCTTCCATTTTTTCATAGCGACTTTGAGATTAAGGTTAAGAAATACAAACGTATACCAGTTAGATAAATTCCATTTAGGTATATATATTTTTAGTTTCGAACTAGATTTCTGTTTCATTTGGTATACCTGGATTTTATTATAATAATAATAATATGTTGAAGCGTGTAATTAAAAATATTTCTAAATTGTAATAAATATTGTAATATTAATAATACTTTTTCTCAATGTATAAATGAAATGAATCTAATGAAGCGTTTCAATAAACTCAGACTCAAATACATTCCGTTATGCTTTCATAAAATGACGCGTTTTTTAATTCAAATAAAACATTTCTAGTGCAATTACAATTACAAAATAATCAAGATACTTATAGATAATAGGTATAGCATTGAAAATGGCATAGTTTTTGTTCAGATTAAACGAACATTGCTGAACACAGTAAACAAACAATGCATATCTATCAACGGTGCGTGTCCAGGACAGCGGCTCAGACGGAGACACGAAAGAACACCGCGCTTAAAATAGAGTGCGGAGTCCATAGAGCCACTAATATGCACTGCCACCGCACAACTATTGTAGTAACATATTTGTCTTGTTACATTGCTTTTCATCTGCACGCGTCGTCCTCATTTTTTTTTTTTTTTTAACACACACACACACATAACACTCTTGTCTAGCGTTCGTCGGCAACATTATATGTCTTCAAGACACACACACATTATTATTAGTAGATATAAATTAATTTTTATTAAACAAAAGAAATACTCAGGTGTTTTAAATTGTGTTGTTTATCAAAGTTATTTAAGATTTGCAATAAATTGGTATTGATTTAACCTTCATTGAGTCTTCATGAATTTAATTATGTAAGTATATTGTTTTTATCAAGAATACATGAATAAAAAATATAGCTAAATTATAGATATTTAAATACAAATATGCCTATAAATATATTTATAACAAGAAATTGATAAATTATAAATAGGTTTTTATAATAATTTAGAAAAATATATATAATTATTATGTCAATAAATTGCGAAATAATTACTTACAGAAAAACAGCACTAAGTTATAACAGGACAATATTATGTTTACTTAAGTAATTCTGGATAAAAGATATTTGATTAAAATGATGTTTTTATTAGTAAATAAAATAAAATTAAGACGTTACCTTTAAATTTAATTCAGCAATTATTATAATATACCTACAATAAATTTGAAAAAGCACCTAGGTACATACATATGTGAATTAATTTCATGAAAATAAACAGCCATTAATTAAATTTCAACAAAATATATTATGTGCGAAAAAGCTAGAAAAAATGTGTTAATATCGCTAAGTGCACTGGTCGCAGTAATGTATTATATCTATAAACATAATTGTTTACACGGTATAAGATAAACGCTTAACAAAACTGAACATAGGATACCAAGTTAAATAACTTAATTTCCACCATGAATATGAGTGTTAACGACTTGTTATGATTAGATCTTCCGGCTGTTACCAACACCTAAATATAATAAATTTTTTCGTGTGTGACGAGCGTGCACATTAATTAATATCATTTAGGAAAAAAAAAAGTTTTAAAACGAATTAACATTTGTTATGGTTTGTGTATGGTTATAATATAAAAGAACACATGTAGACTATTTAACAGTGCGTTAGTTATCAACAACGGCACACGCAAAGTGATTTGAAAATCGTTTCCTGTTTTATATCGTGCGGGTAAATTTAGGCTTAAACTAGGCCCAGATTAAAAAATATATCATACGCAAACGTAAAGATGTTCCCCTCGAGCACAACTCACTGCCCTGTCTGATTCTGTGACGCAGACATATACAAATCGATCCCGTTCAACGCATAAATAAATACACAATTTGACAGGAAATGCCAAATATACTTTAAAACATTGGAATACATATACTGGGTATATAGAGTCTAGCAACCATTCACGAAACCATACATTTAGTAATGCCAATAACAGTTCTTTGTTTTTAATTTTTTTTAAATCAAAAATCTATAGTTAAACATATTATTTTGTAATGATAAACAATTTTCTAGAAACTGTTTTAAATTCTATTTTATTATATATAAATACCGAAATGGGATTTGGATTTTTGTTTTTTAATTAATTTAATAATTGCCAATATTGTTTATTTCTGAATTTTTGTAAATAAAGTAGATTCGTCTTAAATTAATATTTAATAAAATCAAGTACCTATAGGAATAAATGGGTAACCGGATATGTGTTTAAATACAACTCTGTTAAGTTTCCAATATTTATCTGATACTATAAAGTGAACTGAGATAAATAACGAAAATAATGTGTTCCAGTTTGAAGAAAATAGCCGCTAAAGGCTCTAATATTTCTAAAATCAATATAATTAGCAAATATCTATGCTGGATCGAGATGGTGAAAGGTGTACCGTGTATACTTTATATATATATATATATATATATATATATATATATATATATATATATATATATATATATATATATATAAAAGCTATACGATAATCGTAAAACAGTTCAGTATGTAGGTACATATGGAGATAGATACCTACAGTTGTCATTCATAATGTCACATTACAGTATTTTTTTAATTATATCTGAATTATAGTGGTGAAAACATCATACCTATATAAAATAATAGAAGATTAGTGGATAGGTTAGATTGGGCAAATACTAAAGAAAGATAGATAGGAAAAGTGAGGAAGAATATCGGTATGAAAATAGAGGGTTGCTTTAGTAGGTACAAGTGAGAGAAACCAGAAATCAGATTTCAAAGAGGTCGCAATTTAATTGCGTTTTACGTTATTATTACCGTGTGCATGTGTAACATTCGGCCAGCGGGCGTCATAACTTGTGCTTTGATCTGAAACCCGACGAATTCGAGTGAATATAAAGCGGACACGCGCGGCGGCGCTTTCAGTGGCGGGGAGGTTGCGTAACGCACTTTACCCCCACAATTCCCCGGTTAACCCTGTTTAACCCGCGTTTAGTTTATCCCCACCAGCCGCGCCGGATAAACCATGTCCCTACGGCCCGTTTGCCCTACGGCGGGCGCGGACCAAAGTGTTTGTGTATGCATGACCGGTTATAACAGACACCGTCCTAATGAGATTATGATATGGAAAGGGTTCTGAACAAAATGGCTGCCGTTTGGGGGGGTTATATACTATTTACTATTTGTATATATATATATATACACGTACGTACGTATGTACGTTTTAATATGGCGAAATGATAATCCGGTGGACCAAGTCGCCTGTGTAATTACAAGCCATTGATAATTTCACAGTTCGGAAAATTAAAATGTCACTAAGGAGCGCGAATCGAATTGCTTTTAATCAAGACGAAATCGTTACACGAGATTAAATATCTTTTATTAAATCATGACTGTTGCAAACATTCCATTCTTTTATATATATATATATATATATATATATATATATATATATATATATATATATATATATATATATATATACATATATATATATATATATATATATATATATATATATATATATATATATATATATATATATATATATATATATATATATATATATATATATATATATATATATATATATATATATATATATATATATATATATATATATATATATATATATATATATATATAGCGCTAAAATATGAAGCAGATAGGTGCTTTTAACTTCAACTGATTACAAAAATCAAATTTTTCATTAAGTACTTATGGAAGACATTTTAGCTATCCAATTTTATTAAATTTATTAAAATAATTCAATAATTTAGGTAATAAATGTTTGCAAATTAAAATGGTTCAAATTAAATAGTGAATAAATACGTTTGGAGTAATCAGAAGCTGTTTAGGTTTAGTTTTGGTCAAGGATACATTATTGTTAGTAATTGTTCTTAAATCGAAATTAAATTTATAGACCTTATAAATGTAAAAATATTCTTTAATTGCTATTAAAACTAAAAGTTGAAGCAATAAATTCAATGATATCTTATACCTAACAGTGTGACAGTTATATTTCTTTGGATTTGATAGCTGCTTTAAAATAAATAATCAGCTAATTTAATTTTGATGTTTGTTGCCTACCGAAATATATCCTATTTTTAAGAACAAACAGACATCAATATGAATCATATATGTATGCGAGGAAAGAATTTTGTTTTTGAATCAATTTAAAATAAGAATGAAAAAAAATATACCCACTAGTATAGGTATATGAAAAATGTCTACGAGTTTAGATGCGGCATATAGTCGAAAGACAAAACGAATAGCCTATAGAATGAAATAGTTGAGATAACATAAAAATATAAAAAGAATTTTGAGAACGAAAGATCCACGTCAGAATTATGTTTCATATACGTACATATGTATGTAGAATGCCGTAAAGTGGACTTGGTAGTAAGTGGGCGCAAAAGACAAACCTGCTTGTTTCACAGTCATTAACGAACGGTGCTATAAATATGTCATTTTTATTATACATAAACGCCGTCAGCACTTAAACTTATTATATATTGTTTATATGTGTGTATGGACGAAAATAATTATTGTCATTGTGTCTTTCTATATACCTATACCTACATATTATAAATTAATCACTACTTTGATGGAAGATAGTCATTTTATATACAAACTAATATACCTACTCCTATATTGATTTAATGACGCAAGCCATTTTTAAAAGGTTATTCGAAATATTTAATCAAATTAAGAACAAGTTCTCCTACATTTATTAATATGCGATCCAATTATAACATTCTAGAGCGACATGTTGGACTTTTAGAGAAACCAATCCCCGTGTAGCTATATACAAAATTATATCATTTATTTTTATTTAACTTGTTTTAAATAAATCACCTTGAAAAAGATATTATTTTATTTTTCATTTATAAACTGTAAGTATACTATTAATTAAAATGATAATTAAAATTTTAAGTATGAAAAAAAAAAAATAACTGTTGATGTCCAGATAAATGTGAAAATAACACAAATCAATCAGTACTCTAACATATATTTATGATAAATACACCTCCATATGTCTTAAAGTCTATTTATATTCATCAAATTGGGAATTTAAATAAATATCTAAATTGGAATTGAAAATTTAATTAATAAACAATGAATTTGCATGTGTACTTCCGACGTCATTGACACCGCTTACAATATTCATCGATAGTAAATGACGTCACTAGCTTACTAATCAATAGTGGCGGTATTCATGGTGACACTAATCATTGTAAATTGAAACAATGGCGAATTAGACTTTAAATCATTTTTGAATTTAATTCCACTAATTTTATTTATTTCGGTTAGTTTATGTAAAATAGCAACAAATATTTTAATTTTAGATTATAATAATTTCTGAATTGAAAAAATAAATGAAACTTAGTTTACAAATCGATTGAGCGTTAGACCTTGGCTTAAAAGTTATGATTATGAAAGATTAAAATGAAGAAGCGATTGTTTTTCTAAATAAAAGTAGGTAAGTATAAAAAACTGGGCTACAATTTGTGAGTGAGTTTCTATAAAATTCATGAATGATTTTAACTAGTGAACAAGAGTATATAGGTACTGTGATGGTTGTTATATAACAAATCGATTAGTTATGTTGGCTTGAAGTTGAATAAAAAAGCCAAGCGTTCCACTTCTGTAAACCTGATGATACGGACAACACAAAACCCATCCGCACAACAACAACAACAACACCAACAAATACCTTTATCCAATATTGTAAGAAAATCCCTACGAAGAAGACGAAGAACTTTGTTGCACACATTTGTAATTTCACTTATTTCTATCTGTCTACAAGTACGAGATACATATTTGTTTTTCCGTTACGGTTACTTTATTAAAACGTTCATGTTTTCTATACCTAACAAACAAAATTAAAAAGTTAATATTGAATTTGCTGAACCGATCAACACTGGTTAAATAAAATTTTGACGCGGTTGATTGAACAAATTTAACGCCGTGCTTTCATTGTTCGGTGTGTAACATTTCATTTTAATTGTCAATCGGCTGATTTTCATTTTCAAATCAATAATAATAATAATAATAATATGCTTTATGCAAAGTAAACGAATAAATTAATTCATTTTGTTTGACCACAATTTATCAATTTTTCTCACATTTTATAATTATTATCAAATATTATTTGTACCAATTATATATTTATAATTAAATCTGTTTCCTATTGTAGTTTTAAATGGAAAAAATTGTGATTTTAATAATTTGTCTTTAAAATGGATTTAAATTGTTTTTCTCAAAACAAAAGTCGACAAATAGAAATATATATATATTTTTTTGTAACTAATAAACACTTGTATTTGCAATAAGTGTGTGTTTGTTGTTGAATAAACAAATAATTTTAAATCAAATACAGATTAGTTTTTATAAAAGAATAATAAAAAATGTTTAGTGACATAATTGTTGAAAGTCTTTGTGAGTACCGGTGAAATATTATTATGAAAAAGATTATACCTAAAAATGATATGAATTGCAGTGGTAGTTATAAAAACGACGAAGATCAGCGAGATCAAGGAGGCCGCGCTCGCACAAGAACCAATTATAAACGTCGATATATCCAGAAATTGACAACAAATTATGGTCCTTTGTGTACGCCGATCGTCCATCATCAATTAGATCTGAAGAAAGCAACTTTTTCGTCGAGTAGTCCGAGCAGCGCGCGGTTATGATTTGAGTTACACAGATAGTAGCTGTCAGAGTATGTCGCGAGGTGCGGGCACACAAGGAATTTCAACTCTCAGCATATAACATACATAGAGGTATACCGAACGTCCGTCGTCGCGTCGGTCGCGCACTCTGTGTTTTTATCGCTACAAAATATTATTCCTTTATCTTCTGACATTCAAGCAATTTACAAACGAATTACAAATATATACATCATGTTTCGTTTGTATACCTACTAGATACCTAATGTGATTTTATTTCTCCAATGACTAAATTATTTAACTATTAATAAACATCATAATTATAAAAATTTAACTCCCCTTGAAATAAATGTTTTAAATTATTTATAAAATTTTACCAAAACTAAATAAATATCTATTTAAGTAAATAAATTGATTTTCATTTAGTATCTGAAGTGAAAAACAACAACAAAAAGTTTAGAGAGAAAAGTCTAAATAGTGCAGAATTTGAAGAAGACACAATTGTTCTATTTAATTTAGAGTTTTCCACCAACGCAAGAAAACGGAAGAGGTCAAAGTAGTGATTTAATTATTTGACATAAAAATGTATTTAAAGACAAATCATATAAAATCTATATCAAATGAGATAAATTGTGTTAACTGTTGAGAAGAAAGAAGTTATTGAAAAATCTACGCGATCCGGCGGTAGACCAAGAGAGGAAAACAATCAACGCGAACCCAAAATTTTATAATTTCGAACCAAATGAAAGACCACTTAGAATCGTTCCGGTTTTAGCGTCACTGACATCAAAAGTCACAACATACTTAAGTTTTTGTCATACAGGGTATAGGCTTAATTCGAGAAGACACAGAAAGACATCACTGTGACCAATAACACTCTATATATAAGTACTTATTATTATTATAAGTACTTATATGTAGTTTGTGGTTTGTTATGAAAACGGCACTCGTCGTTCGTTTGAAAATAGAATGACCACACACACATACACACACACACACACACACTCACATAAAAACACTGAATATCAATCACTGAACTGACTTACCGTGTTGAGGTTGCTGATGATGCAGAAGTGTGGTGCCGCCGGTAGGAACAGCTACGCCGTCTTCCTCCAGATGCTTGATGGGCCGGGCTTGTTTGCGGCGCGACATATCGCTGCCGACCCTCGCACAAACCACCGTGAATAAGTCTGCACACTAACTTGTCTATCACCACTGACTGATACGAATAAGTAGCACCACCTCAGTCCGAAACCAAGTCCGTCCGTGGCACAGTTTAAATAGCCGCATATACAAGCCACGATGGTGTCTGATGATGTTGTAGTGAATGATTGATGTTTCTTCGTTCCTTCCTTCGTTTGTCGCTGATTCGTCCGCCGTGGTAGAAACAATAAATACGATTTGTGTGTATGTGTATTTTTATGAATAATCTCTTCAATACATCTAGCGCCGACACATATTGCACGCGCGTACTGTGCGCAGGTCGCGAATTATGATTATGAAAGATGGGCGCCGCGGGGTGATTATGATGATTCCATTGTCGGGCACCGGGCTGCGATTGGTTGGGGCGCGAGCATCCACCGGTGTCAGTGTTGTCGCTCGTCGTCGTCGTGTGATCGTCGTACTATGATGTCACGACGTGCGATCTCGTCGACGCCGGGGCACACTCTGTCAGTGTGCAAGCGGCGTGCGGCGACGGTGACCGACGGTGGCGCGCACGACGGCGCGGGCGCGGGGCGGGCGTGCGCGACGCCGCCACCCCTCGGCTTGCTTCGGCACTCCTCGGTCGGACGGTGTTACTCGTGTTCGCCCCTTAACGTCTCTCTGTGTGGAGGCAGGCCAGGCGTCCAATACACCTCGTAGGTAGTAGGAGCACGCACACACGAACACTACCACACAAAACAAGCACTGCTGCTACTGCTAAGTAAACAATATTGTTATAGACAAGTCCAAAGATCAACAACACTATATATGCTGCACACTATTGTTATTGTTTTTATAACATTTTCGTTTCACTGTCAGATGAGAACAAACTTTTAAATCCAGTATTTTTTTTAACACACACAGGTTTAAATCGTATTCGTCGTCGTTGTCGTTGTTAGGTGCATCACCGATACTTTAGACGCCGCTAGCTGCAGGTGCGGGTGGCGTTTGTATGTGACAGCGGTGATCGCGGCTGACGGACTGACAGTGTGGCCAGCAAGCCGAACGGCATTTCACTACCTAAGTGACGTAGAGGCATCGGGGCCCAACCCCACGGCTTACGGCCCGCCTCCCGAGCGGCTCACCTGGCGCGCTCAGTAAACGGTGCGGGGAAAGGTGATTTACCACGTTAAAGTGATGTTGTTGTGAGGGGGGTACGAAGGAAGGAAGGAAGGAAGGCAGGCAGGCAGGTAGGCAATTCAGGGGAACGATGCGCTTCATTCAGCGTGGCACGCATCACACATACCTGTTTTTCACGCCTTATCATCATCATCATCGTCGTCGTCATCGTCGTCGTTGTCGTACTGCATTTCGACCTGCTTTTGATTCATAAATCACGCTAGATGATATTCCTTGCTATATCTTAATGATATTCAGACATGTACTAATGTCGAGGCGCCTAGCGACGTAATCGCGTCGCGATCGAGCGCGGGTCACGCAGCCATAGGAAACACTCTCGGAGCATGTTGTCGCGTCTATCCACTGCACGGACCGTCAGCAGCCGTGATGCCTGCGGCATCTTCGTTGTCAGACTTGGAGGCGCGTGTTTCAGCCAAAACTGTTGTTTTTGTTTACATACGTATACCACAAGCAGCTGAAACACGTATGCGTACATACAACACCTATCTATATATGTTTTTCACTTGATTTTAAATCTAGTAAACTTTTATTTTTTACAAATTAGCTACTAGGTATATTTTTTAATATATATATATATATATATATATATATATATATATATATATATATATATATATATATATATATATAATACTTAAACACAACTAAGTATTTTTTTTTGAAGTATAGTTATGGTTAAAAGAAAATTTAGATTTTTAGGACTAATATATACGTGAGCAAACGCGGCACCCAACGCGCGGACAAACACGTTCTTTTGACATGTTCATAACCTCTGCTATCTCTCTCACTTTAATTCGGCGGTCGTCTAGCATCATTTCGTGAACTTTGGCGATGTTTTCGTCGGTAGTTGCAGTTTTTGGACGTCCCGAACGTTCATCGTCTCCCAAGCTCTTACGGCCACGTTTAAATTCAGCTGCCCAAAATTTCACTGTGGTAAATGATGGTGCGTGCAGAGTCCCCATACACAGAATCCAACTCATCTTTGCGTAGGCGTAGGCGTATTGCCTTTCAAAAACAAATATTTGATGATAGCTCGATACTCGATTTTGTCCATTTTCATAAAAAACACTCACATCAACTCACTCAAATGACTGTTACATAACAACTGCCCGTCCAAAATGGCTGAAACTTTGGTGAGTAACTGTCAACAGATGAACAACGAAATTCCCTAGCTTTTATTTACGAGTGCTGCTATCTTCCTGTTGAGGTCGGAAACTTTTCAGGCCACCCTCGTATTTGCTTTAGTAATATTTGAGAATAATACTAGTTTATTATCTAAAACACTTTTACTGAATTAGTCAAGTCGAGAGAATATCTTAAATCAAAAATCACTTAGACAATAGTTTGTATGTAATATGACGTTTTTATTTAATTTATATAATATTGAGGAGGATAGACATCAAATAGAAAAGAAAAACGAAACCATTATAGAATGAAAATGCATCGAAAATGATCAAAGTAGGTATTACATATACCTACGCAGGACGAATATACAATCCGCATAGAAATGCTCGAGGCTGTCATAATGTTGCGTTGCCTGTCGTGCTTCGCTGTTCCTCTGGCGTTCATATTTCCATGACAATATTATATATCTGTCATTGTGTTGGCTTTGCGAACGCCGCTCGTCCGCAATTCATACGATATATATATATATATATATATATATATATATATATATATATATATATATATATATATATATATGTATGTATGTATGTATGTATATGCCCGGTCTTGACGTTGTCGTCGCATTCTCATCGTCTCTGATGTTCACAACGCAAATATCCAAATATCATAAAGCAAGAATTTACATAGCTGGTTTACTCGCGACTTGACAGATTTATTTGAATTGGTCGACCAGGAGTCGTGTGCTTATCGTTAGTGTCCCCGTGTATTAAAAACGTTTCATTGTTATGTCGACATCACGACACCACATTGCTTGGACATATGTCGAGAACGTTATTTGATATAATTCTCTGTATGTATGTATGTATGTATGTATCTATTTTTGTGTAGGATATATAAGTAAAACAAAAATAATAATGATGATGATGATGATGAACAATAGAAAATATTATTTAATAAACATATATGTGTATAACAAACACTTAAAAGTAATAGATAAACATTTGAAAGAGACTTAATTGTGAGAACGCAATAAGTTGCTGCTTATATGGATGATGCGATCGCAACATGCATGTATACATATGTATTACATCTGTGCAGGTATACGTATATGTACGCGTGTTAAAAGTGGAGGCCGTGCTGTGCTTGGCCGTGTAATCTTATGAAAATGGAAACAGCAATCAAAGTGTCACAGTTGCATCGTTTACTGAATCACAGTTGTGCCACTAATAAGCGGTCGTCATTGTTATAGAGGACGTGTCGTTCACTTGTTATTGCAGTGCTGCGGCGCCTGACGTCCAAACACCGCCACCGCCACTCTCGTTAAAGCTAGAGCTATGCTACTCACGTTATGATGTATGTACGTATTCATGTAAAAAGCAATGTCTGCGCGATCCAAATCACCTCAATAAATATATTACATGTTTCGTCCGTGCCGCTATGCTATGTCTGTCGGTGTCTTTCGAACAATGTATTCTGCGACAGAGATCATATTTAGACACTCATTATTACGATTGATTTGTGAAGGCGGCGGCGCGCGCGCGTGCAATAGCAGTTGTTTATTTAAAAATAACGAGATGCCGATATATGAGAACGTGAGCTGGAACGTGAACGCGATCCACCGACCAAGCGACTGATGGTGGTGGCTACCGCAACGCGATCGAGGTGTTCGTTCTCACATTCCGCGGGCTCTGGGACCCGCGATTCGCACAAAATAAATAATTCATGCGGGGTTGCGGGAAGGTGATATGAAAACAAGTTGGTCGGCATGTGTTTTTCGAGCCATTGTTGTGACGAGGTATGCGTCGAACTGCCGGTATCGCTGACCGCCGATCTGCACGTGTATCTGTCCATCCTAACCGTCTATGGTCGTATATATATATACAGCAACAAACATATATATATATATATATATATATATATATATATATATATATATATATATATATATATATATCTAATATGATTCAAATGAACTAAGTGAAGCAATGTATATTTTATTAGGTAAATATATTCAAAAAATATGTATTCTTTAACCTGAGACACTGATGACAAGAACATATATAAATAATTGGTCAACTAAAGTACCAACAGACGGACAGTGCGACGGTGGCAGGGGCAACAAATCACGTCCCCTGGATCCAGTTTTAGGCTAAAACTGAACATAAATCTATATTATATCGAGGCTGGGATCCAATTAGAAGAAGTTTTGTTGGGCTCGGCCCGGTCTGGTGATGACAACATTGAAAGCGAGCAGTCTTGTTGTCACAGAAACTAGTTTAGTTGTCAAGATGACTTGAATTATTCTTAAGCACCCCGATTCGTCTACACTGCACACTACATAACCACCACTGATGGTTACTTTTTATTTTTACTTTCTTTTACGAAGTAATAAGTAATTATTGTAATCACGAACAAAAAAAATCTCGAAATTTTAACGGAAATACACCTTTTGACCTTCCCTGAATCGAGTCTGACTATTTTTGGAATGACGTCTGTGTGTGTGTGTGTGTGTGTGTGTGTGTGTGTCTGTGTGGCTGTGGGTCTGTGTGCGTTCTACAGCCTACACCGTTGAAGATAAAATTATGAAACTTGAAACTAAAGATTTGTATATGCCTGGGAGGAAAACCTTCTATTTTTGAAAAGCTTATTCAAACTGGAAGTACATGTTTACTTAAGACTTTTTTTTGCAATTTCTGCAATATCTCCGAAACGGCTATATTTGCAGTAAAAGTAGTTAGAACAAAATTGAAAGATATTAGTATTCTACACAACTTTTGTTTGAAACATTTCTTCAAAAAGTGTACCAGTTACAAGATCTTATCTAATTGATATTGCCATAGTTACGTAGGTATGACAAATTATATATATGTTTTAAATATTCAAATATTTTGACATTTAACATTTATTGTCAGTGTCACAAATAAGTTTAGTGAGAATATATATTTATATATATATATATATATATATATATATATATATATATATATTAATTTCACCTTTCACGATGACAGTGTAGATATAAGAAAAGCCATTATTAAATGTACAATTGAGCGAGAAAGTGAAGCAAACGAAGAAGATAACATGTTTTTTTTTTATTCAAACAAAGGTTTCATATAGTATATGTTTAGTATAGGCGACCGCTATAAATTAACATTGATTAGGGATTACCTACTTGATTATCTGATTGTCTCGGAAGGTTTGAAATGGGCCATAAATAATGTCCACTCAATTCTGCCCTTTACCTGAACACTTTCAAAAAACTGTCCAAGCAACCAACCAACCAACAAAGGGGTATATTTCTGCATTTTATTATTTACTGCAAATGGATATCATGACCCAGTTGTGGACACAATAGCCAGAGCTAGTAAGCACCGCACCTGACAGCGCACCCTTTTAGAAACACTTTCTAAACCGACGTCCAACGCCGAGGGAGATTATTTACAGCCGCTGATCTACACAGAGGATTATATGCATCATAACGTGCTACGAAGAGGTTTCACAAATACTTTAATATTCCTTTCAATATTTTCAATCATTTTTCACAACGACAACAAATAGACAACTTTAAATCTGTTGGGTTACACAGAAATATTTGTTTTGTAAATCAAATTGGTACATGTAGCTACTTTTGCACAATATATTTTCATTTTATGTACTTTACTAACAATAGTTTTATGGAATATATATATATATATATATATATATATATATATATATATATATATATAATTATTTTAAATAATTCAATCACAAGATTTTAACGGAAATGCACTTTTTGATCTTCTTTAAATCGAGTCTGATTATTTTAGGAATGGAACAAAGTATCTACACAAATAGACACGAGTTATACCTAGGTATATACAAAAAGTACCTACCTATCTATCTATAGCATATTGTTTTAGTATATTGAGTATTTTATAATAATGAATAAAAAAGCTTTGATATGAAATCCATAATATAGAGAGGCCCTGGTATAACTGTATAATACTTAAAAAGTTTGGTGAACGTATTATAAAGTTTGGTATCGTAGCGAACCTTATAATATATGAGTTTTATCAGTGGATACCTATACCTATAGAAGCGTCGCGACCAGTACGGCAGAACTGACATCGCGACCAACGGAGGACAACAGCAACGAGTTTGAAGGATGACATCGCGTTCGAATTTAAATGATGTTTAGTCCAGGCAATAAAGCTGTCGCTCCGCATCGAGAACAACTGCAGCGCACAAGCCAACGCGCTTCAATTGTTATTCATATACATACATACAAACATACATACATACATACAACGGACAACACATAAATGCACATGCCTCTGCATATGGACTGGATCTTCTTCATATACTACGTTACCCAACAGTTCACAGAAACATAATTATTATAAAAACCTTTAATCTGTTGCTGAATTTAAACTAAATTAAATTGCCAATTTTTAATTAAAAGAAAAAATGATAATTTCAAAACCGATATGTTAGATTCGTATCGTTTATCGATGTAAATTTCATTTATGCTGAAAAAGTGTTTTAAACGTTAGTAAAATATTATATATAAAAACATTTTGTTAGATTTTTAGTTCATTTGAAAACTAAAAACCGTCCGACCATAATAATTTCTAATAAAGCGTAAATATTATTTATAATTTCTTAAATGTTTAAAAATGTGTATTTTACTACACGTATAAGAAAGATCAGTACAAAGCACTGTAGATGTTTATGTTTGGTCCTCCATAACCAACGTTGCGAATTATAATCGACTATGAAGTCACTTTTGATTTTAAATTGAAATCCAATGTCGACAATAGTGATTGGAACTTTTTTGATTTTGTGTGTGTTTCAGAATAGAGTAATACGATATAGAATAGTTTCAAACTAATTTCATTGTGAAATAAAGCACCCCAGAGCAAGAAATATTTCTTCAAAGCGGTGTGTCTGTATCTATGTATGTATATATATGACTATTTTCTGGAGCGTTATGAACAGTTGTTGTTGTCGAGCAGCAAACAAAACAGCGAATGATGAAATTGATTGCCACATCGCAGAACAAGATATGAGTAACGCTAGACGTGCCGTTATATCGCTAATTACAGCAATCCAAGTATCTAATTAATATGAACGTGTCAATGGTGCATATTCCATCTTTCCGGTTGTTGTCTTCTTATCCCATTTCATAATCGTCGGTCGTATTTCATTTAACTTTACTATTACATTTTCATATACCTAGAATTTGTTCGTGACTAAAATCATGATAGGAACAATTTATAAGTACCTACCAATAGTACTTAAATCGGATATTTCATATGATATTGTTACATGATTATAGTTCGCTTCCTATAATTTTAATTGCCTCTATCACAAGATGGATATATTTAATTATATACAACGATTAAGACTTACGGACATACTGTACTTACACATACAGTCTTAACATAAAATGCACCTAACAAAAACTTACGCTTAAACACTTTCTTATGCGAAATTTTAAAGAAAATACCCATTTTGAGCGTCCTTACATCAACCATAACTAGCTTACGTACTAAGGACTTTTGAAATTTCGTGCTTTTTTACTTATTTAAGTAACCATATAAGATGAGGGTAATTATAATGATATTGGTCATTTTAAAAATATCGAAATTGCGTGATAAGATCTACTTAGGTATTACTGACCATTGACCACATTATATATATATATATATATATATATATATATATATATATATATATATATATTATATATACGATTTATTAAATATGAATATATAAAATAGGACATATACTTTAAATAATATCATTTTCTAATGAATTATATATATAAAAATATGAAATACATATATATATATATATATATATATATATATATATATATATATATATATATATATATATATATATATATATATATATATATATATATATATATATATATATATATATATATGTACATACATGCATACAACGTAGGTAGATATAAAAAAGGTATGTCAGCCGATGATTTTACGGTCATTGATATATACATAGAAACAAACATACATATATGAGTGTCTTCGCGTTTCGAAATCAATATTATAAGGTGAATAGTAATAAAATATTTTATATCTAATTGGCAATGGCAGATCCGATCATAATGCGCGTAGCCTAAATACTTGCAATCCTAACTTGGTTTGAACACGTGCGCGATTCGCTGAATATGGTCGCTTAATACCAACCAGATGCAGCAACTATGTATGTATGTATGTATGTATTTAGCAGAAATATAATATTACGTAGACACAATTCCATTAATCTGGAAGGAAAACACAACTCTGTGTTCACCGTTATGTGTCTTATTGGTGAGTTAGTGTATGTATGTACATACATACGTGTATATGTTCGCTTATATTAGACTATATGTGTAGTAAGAGAACAACCCCTTTTCATGTATGTATTTATGTATGTAGGTACATACTTGGTAAAGTCGAAGCAAAATAATTAATTGGCACCTTAAACGAAATATTGCTTCGTTTATAATTACCAAGCGTGTAAGTGCTGTGTCTGTTCACTGACTGCAACTGCACCCCTGGTCTGTGCTTTGCGACCACGGATAGCGGACCATACGTAATAAACCATTGCAGACTCGTTCAGCTACGTTTACACATCGAATCTTTATATATCACGTGTAAATAGAATGTATTCTTAAAAATAGACAACTAGGTACATAAATGCCAATGAAAATCAAATAATAAATGTACTTGAACAAATAAGGTAATTAACTTTCTAAAACACGTAATTTTCTGGTTATCATATTCTATGAATGGATATGTGTAAAAAAGAATAATAAAATAAAATAAAAATCGAATAAAAAATATCACAGCGGTGGTCAATTCGGTATCTATTATGTATAAAGTGAACGTAGTGAATATTCACAAACCTAATTATAGTAAGGCATAACACAACAAAATAATTCCGTAATCTAATACTTAAGATAATCGTAAACGTATGTGACACATTGGTTTACTGCTCACGTATGCTTAGTACGTGCGCGCTTCAATATATATACAGACAGACAAACAGCCGAAACATTATGCCTACGTATGTAGCCTATTATCCGTACCCATAAATTATGAAAACATCGAATGGTCATTATCGCAGCGCAGGGTGGCCCATCAAAGTGCGGGCGCAGAAGACTGTTGCTTGTTGTTGCTGATGCACTGTGGCTACATCACGTTCTCTCACTACTACGTCTTTCTTCTACTCAAACACATACATGATATTTTATTTGTTACTTTTTACTTTGTTGTTACCATTTTCAGTCGCCCATATGTAATTTACTTATACAGTAGGGTTTCGACTCGATTTACACATCTTACTTGGATACTAGTTTTATTATAATAAACATTTGCTCAAAAATAAATAAACAACAAATGCTAATAACTGGTAGTCGCTGATTAAATAAAATTTTGGATAAATTCTAAATGCGGCCCTGTTTCATATATGTATTTATTAATAGTTAGACAATATAACTTCGTAACTAATTGTATCTCAAGTGTGTATAGTCTAATTCTAAATGAAATTATAATAGGGCTAATTGAATAGGAGTGGGTATATTAGACACGTTTAGTAAACAAATTGGCCGCTAAAGTATACGAAGCGTGTTTTCGCCTGGTAGGTATTATTGTATGGCGATCTATGTATATCACATGCGTGACATATGTGACGATGGGTACAAAAATTTTGAAATGCAAATAAAATAATCGCGTGAATTGACAGTGATTTGTATATGTATGTATGTATGTATGTGGTATACTATTATTGTCTTATGCAGGTGATATTCGTCATCGGCACCGAATACAGCAGCCAAGAATGTCACTATATTCGTTCCCTATATCATGACACCCCTCTTGCCCCGCTTCATTAAATAGATCTTTTACTAGATGTATAAATAGATCCATTCTCCTCAATGCAGACTTTATATGACAGCTATCATTTGTAGGTACATACATACATACATACATATCGTACATATAATACAATACACAATAGTCGCCAAAAAAATGAACATTTAACACGTCACACTAATGAACGTATATTGTATTTTTAATCGCTCTTAGAAAACTATTAGATTCATTTCGGTAGCATACCAATCATGAATAAATAGAATAACATTAAACCGATTAGAATTCGTATTGGAAATTACTTACTATAGGATTGCCATTTAGAACTAAATACCGTTTGGTGAAATTATCATAACGCTATTAGGTATATACAATATTCTCGCAGCTTTTCACTTAGCGTACTTATATTTGTTTTAAAGTTTTAGAAATAATATTTTGATAATGATTCATTTATATAGACGCATCTTTCATAGTATATATATATTTATGTATGTATATGTATGTATATGTAAGTACATATAGGTCTGTGTGATCATTAGCTATGCGATGGTCCACGGGCGGCAGAGTTAGCTTCCATTGTTTCCCGAATGAGTGATCTTGTACACCGTGCGTTTATATAGTAAAATGAGCATGCATTTATTTTTGCATTGGAGCGACACTGAATATATAAACATGAAATACCAACGAGACTTGTGTGACGAAAAAATCGCAGCGTGCATATAATTTCGATCGTTTTATTTCATGTGCCGCACCGCTTCGGGAACACCAGCAGGATAGGCGGTGAGGGGAGGGCGGTGAGGGAATAATAATAATAACGCGACTGCCGCGAATAGTTTCGTGAAATTTACACCGCCTGTCGCTGCGCGCTTTCGCGGCTTGCATTGTCTCTCGATGAATACGTTAACCAATGCACGACTTTATACGCTGTTGCCATAAGAGCGTTCGCTTGCCGTCGATGTCCGGTGTGACGGCAAGACAAAGTGGATCATATTAAAAGATGCCGCGACCTTCGATCTCTTACAATCGAAATATAGCTGACATTTGTTATTGCTGTGTCACATATGTAGTCGAATTTATTACTATACGTATTTAGCTTTGCGATGTATAGAATTTTCTTGAAAATTACTATCTTACATATACGATGGCTTTTTTTTTACTATAGGATGATAATATGATCAAATCTTTTTAAAACATTCATAATTATTGTACAAATATTTCTCTAAACTGGAAAAGCTTTACCACAGCGACACAAAATTGCATATTTGTGTAAAATTAATGTTAAAATTTTGCATACTAGATGTTTTTATTATTATAATTATTGATGTAATAAAAACCTTTATTACTATCGCGGTTCTGCTAATCAATTAATATAATATTTATTTAGAAAAAAGCATTTTAGTATATTGGTATATAGTATGTGCGACGTATGTTTATAGTCATAATATGTTGTCTCTGTATACATTCTGATAGTCGGTTGATGCAAACCATTTGACGTAATTCATGTTAACAATTTGATGTGTGTGTGTGTGTTTTCCAATGAACGCACGATGGAGTATGTGATGATAATTTATAGGGCTAGGTCGGTGCATTGCGAGATAATGTGTATGAAACGCAGCAAATCACTATTCGTATTCACGGTGTCTGTCCGCATCATTCTGTCCAGCGTGCATTTTAGTTGAGGCGATTGCCAATGCACACATACACGCATGCACGCACGCATCTCTAGAGTGACCCATCCGCACGTGAAACCGAATGGAAAATTAAACATCAACGTTGCAACTATAATGTTATATAGGTACGTACGTATGTATGTACATATGTAGTTATAGCATTCAGCCAACCAACTGCAGCAGCAGCGGTAACGATAACGGCGGTCCTTGTGACTTTGAAATGAGAACGTCGCAGACAATCAATATACAATTTTAAAAGTGCGTAAAAAGTGGTTCGATTGCTCGCAGCCTGCTTAGACTGACATGCAATTTGTCTCTTCGTAGCTATTTTAATTACTGCTTCTGTCAGAAATATTAATTGCTCTCTGGAAAGGTTTCTTCAATTATTGTCACACAATACACATACATATGTATGTACATACATATTGTCTAACATTTATAGACAATTATATGCCTATATCTATATTTTAGAAATATATTTTATACGTAAGTAGGTATATGAAAGCATGTTTTAATTAATTGTATGATTTTCCATAGAATACCCTATATTGAAGTTGGGATATTTATTTCGTTTTTAAAGTAATTTCAATGATTATACGGGACATTTAAAATAATTTAAAAATATGTACCTATATACACGATGAAGAAACAGTATCTATCAAATGTATGTTATAGTATTTATGTATTTTGTGGTGCCAGTAATTTTCATAAAATTTTCTAGATATGATTTATTGCAAAATACATTAATAAATGTTTATAGAAAGCTCCCTGGTTTAAGAGTGTATGCGGTAATTTCGTGAAGCATGATGCTAGTTAATTTCATATTCAGCATGTTTTTACAGGATCAGTCATGCTGTGAGTGTACGCGATTCGCAATAAAAAAGCCGTAATTATAAAAGAGTGACATTTGACATGACAATGTTGAGCGTAGGGGGCAGTAAAAAAAACGGGGTTACTGCTGTATGGAATGAAAACTTTTATTGGAAAATGTAAATACGTGTATGTATTGTATGGTACGTTAGAGAGAAACGTTCATAGCAATCATCAATATATAGGCAACGGACGATAGGCCCGTCAACTATGTATGTATGTATGTAACACAACAACGAACGAATGACTGACTGACTGACTGACTAACTGACTAACTGACTGACTGCTGATGGCGTCACATGAGAGAGAAGTATAAGCGTCGTCGCAACGTCCCCCTATAACTGACATACTGTCAATAGAGTGCGTCCGTGTCCCATGACACCGGATACATACGCACAAAAACGCCATTACCAATTTTATGTATGATGTGCGCGCGGAATGCGCGCACGGATTTAAATCTGCACGCCCTGGATATTTACACAGACGCTGGCGGCGAACAATGCGCGCACCAAAACAGACTAAAACAATACTGTCTGTGGAATTTTAGATGAGGGGAACGCACAGGCCCGCGTCGCTGATTTATTAATAGCGTAAAACTAATAGAAAGCGGATACGTGAACACGGAAAACGACCCGAATAACGGAAACAGCCCTCTTCTTCGAAGAAACGAAACATTGATGCACAATACGTATTCTATATTGGAAAACAGTAAAAAGAAATACTAAAATGCCAAGATTAATGTGATACTGATACCTATGACTATCAACATGACATTTTATAATAAGATCGAAATTCGTGACCTCAATTTACATAAAATAAGTGTTTATACACATTAAAGATACTATGCTATAGCAGCAGTTCCTATATGTATGTATATCTTATTCAAATATATTTCAAACTATTATTATTTCATGCATTTATTTTAATAGATGAACTAATAAAGACAATGGTTTATATAAATGTTTATTATTATTTTTACTTTCTTTTACGAAGTAATAAGTAAGTATTGTAATCACGAAAAAAAAAAATCTCGAAATTTTAACAGAAATACACCTTTTGACCTTCCCTGAATCGAGTCTGACTATTTTTCGAATGACGTCTGTGTGTGTGTGTGTGTGTGTGTGTGCGCGCGCTCTACAACCGTTGAAGATAAAATTATGAAACTTTAAACTTAAGATTTGTATATGCCTGGGGTGAAAACCTCCTATTTTTGAAAAGCATATTCAAACCGGAAGTGCATGTTTACTTAAGACTTTTTTTGCAATTTCTGCAATATCTCTGAAACGGCTACACTTGCAGTAAAAATAGTTAGAATAGCATTGAAAGATATTAGTATTCTGTACAACTTTTGTTTGAAACATTTCTTCAAAAAGTGTACCAGTTACAAGATCTTATCTTATTGATATTGCCATAGTTACGTAGGTATAGAAAATCATATATAATAAATCGCATCTACTATGCATGTCAATTGTTTTAAATATTCCAATATTTTGACATTAAAATTTATTGTCAGTGTCACAAATAAGTTAATTTGGTAAAATAATTTAAAATATATATATAAAAATTTTCTGGTTTAAAGTTAATTTGAAACTAAAAAATGCCCGGCCATAATATTTTAATAATATGTAATGAATAATAATATTTTCTTTATACTACTATAAAATCCAACATTTAAAATCTGAAATACATATGTTTTCTTTGGAATCTGACAATAAACTAACTTTACACTTTTATTGGACAATGAATGAACATATTTTCTTGAAATTTAAAAATTTTATATTTTTATTTATATACTATCAAATCTAAATATATTGACTACGTAAAAGAAAGTTTAGGGCCAATACATGGCCGATGTTTTTTTTTTATTTGTAATATTCGGAATGACGACGTAGTAATTATGAAAAAGTATTGGCTATGTAAGGAAATCTTAATAATGACTTTTAATACTAGTGTAATGTGATATGTGCCGAACAAGCTATAATCATCATGTTATAACTTGAGACTGATGCTAACGTTGCAGAGAGGGGGCACCGATTATTTCGTTAATTTGGCCCTGCAGGCGGTCATGCTTACCTGTGTCTGCTGATCTTTGTATTACCTACAATTAGATACTTTGGGGTGTATTATGGACAGCACTTTTGATTATTTATTTCAACCAGTTATGACATTTTTTTAAAAACCGACAATTATGTTTGATATCAAAATGGTTCTTATCACGTAAAAAAACAACAACAATTATATTGAATATAACGAAGCTTTTAAAGCACTTTGTTGATACTAATTGTTGTTTGAGACAACAAAATAAAAATGTAATAATGATTAAAATTATAATTTCGGTATTAAAAATAATGGGAATATAAAAGGTATAAATATATATATACGTTTTAATAAGACAAATATAACATAACAATATGGAAAGGTGTTATTAGTTAATAATTAAGTTGACGTTTAAATAGCCGTGATGTCAGTTTGTTGATGGACATTCGTATCCATAGAAAATTATAATATCAGTAATAATGTATCGTTTTCCTATATCAAGGCTGCTATGTATATGTGTAAGAGAAACAAAATCCGACAAATGTTTCCCACACGCCGGATGCCCAGTTTTATAACACTTCATTTTTATGACCCAAAATACGTTAACCCTTCATTTCAGTTTCAGTGACGGCTGCTTGAACCGCACCGCACCGCACCGCGCTGAGTCAAACGTTGCGCGCTTGTTTATATGTTATTTAATTACACTCTTGTTGGAGATTTTTGAATTTTAGACAGGCAATAATAAAAAATAAACACAGAACCAAATTTCTTGCGACATGCTCATTATCAAATTATGTTTTTATAACCAACGGAAATGTGTAGCTTTTATTTTATTTTTTCATTTTATTTTGGTATCTACCTACTTGAAAAAGCTTCTTTTTATAAAACAAAAATATTTTTATTGTTCAACTACAAAACATTATTATCAATATTTTTGTTAAACATTAATAATTAGTATTCGCGCGTCGACAAATGAATACCGCGGATAAAATTAATAAAAACATTCAATGTAATACGACTATTTTGTATAAATCAATTTGTGTCTTTGTGTTTACATACATATATGTGAAGGCGAACATACATACATACATACAAACTGATGCACTGTGAACATTAAAACGATGTTTGAATTAAAAGATATCGACCATATGCTGTATATGATGATATCTGTTTGTTTCCTCAAAAAGTAGCTTAAAAATAGATTTATTAGCTTTCATTACAAAGGATGTTATTGTTTCGGACTTTGGAATTAACCCTCTCAAGAATGAACTTGTATTTATAGATAAAACAATTTTTCAATTAATATACGAGTGCTGGTAGAAATATAAAAGTAGTAAGTATTGCTCTGACGTCAGAGGTTCATACGAGAGTAGGTACATAAGTGATGGAGTATCGAATTGATGTCGTATGTAAGTTGAACTAGAAACAAATCTTGGTGATAACTTATCATAGCATCTTTACGAAAATGTAATTGCCGGAAATGGATTAATGAAGCAAACTGCTACTAGGTATTCTCAAAGTTTGAGTCAAGTTGTTGAAGATTACGGCAAGCAGCGTACCATTGCCGGCCGGCAGAGGCCGTGGCCGTGGCGTGGCGACTATATACTAATTCCTGCTAGTTGCCATCAGCAATAAACCCTCTACGGATCATATACTGGCGGTGGTTAGTGTTATATGTATATATAAACCGCAGGACATAATAGCATGTCAACCAGTGCATACAGTGCCGGACTGCTAATATCATAATATTTCTCGAAATTAAACTATTTTATTTACGTTAGCTATAAGAAACACCGAACAAGTTGGTGATTAAGAATAAAGTTAATTTTAACTACTACTGAATTTTCAATAATATTAATTTTGTAACAAATGGATTTTCAGTTGTAAATTAAATTTATATTGTTATAGATAGATAAAAACAATATTTATTGCTATATTTGCGTTTAGTATAAAATAAATTATGTAAACATCTGGAGCAATTTGTTAAAGTTAGAATAATAAATTAACTAGACAATATGTATGTATCTATATATGCTTCTTATTATTAACTGAATAGAGATATTGAAGGTATATTATTTCGTATTTTAATATAATTTATTATTCATACTGCAATTTAAGTAATTTAAAATAAATAAAATACTGTTTTTTTTTTTTAATAATAAGTATTATATTTTAAAAGAAATTGAATGCCGTTAGTAGTGTAAAGTAATTTAAAATTGAATCGAATTGATTCATGAAATAATAATGAATTTCCATTTGTTGAATTAGTAAATACAATAATAAATAAATCCTTTAGCTGTGTGATAGTGTTTGTTTTTATTTATATGATATGAATAGACTTTGTGTCAGTCCCGGCCTGTGTCGGAACGCGTTTGACAGTAATCTGGTCAAGGAGTGAGCCGCGCTGGGCCCCGCTAACAATCTGGAACTTCGGGCTAAGCTCCAGCTAAGTTTTGATCCTTCTTACATGAGCTGGCTTGCCAGAGATAACACAAACAACACCCTAGGTTCCGACTTGGAGCGAGCCGGCACCATCATCCTTAGCCTAACCTAGCCTAGCCTAACCTAACCTATAGCGAACAAGCACATCCGCAAATCTTAGTCGTTGCTCTCTGTGTTCAGCGTACCATATACGTATAATATATATATATATATATATATACCGTATACCAAGTCTTCAAACAATGTTTGTCGGATTGTTTTGGCAACAATCATTATACAAACGATCGTGTGCGCACTATAGCGCAGCGGTTCTCTGTATACACAGCCACAAAGCGTTCACAGTTCTCTCAACTTTATACACTATGAAAGATTTTTATTAATAATGGAAATTGTTTAGAATTGCAATTTAAATAAAAAGATGTGTGCATCATTGATAGTGCGATTTTATGGTCGTAACTGTCGAATAATCCAAGTCACAAAGTTTTAATGATTGAACTTGGAACAGCATCAGGAAATAATTACCACAATGAATTGAATAGATATATGTATGTATGTATGTATGTATGTGAACAACACTAGACAAAGTGTGGTTTAAAGCTCTCTCACTCACAGTGCAACGTTGCAATTTCCCTGGGAATTCATCGTTGTTACTCACAGGTCTCGTGCATAAATGACAACCGACATTCATTTATACCGACTGTTACATGCTCATTTGTACAAAGTTACACAGATACTTGGACATTCATTATACATTTAGATATTTTAAATAGAATAAATGTTATATGCGCTCTGTAATTATTGACTATGACATCTAAAGTCTAAACTGTTTTACATCAAAACATGATATGTATTACATAGCATAGCATAGCATAGCATATAAGATTTCAAATATTCTCACATTGGAAATAAAGTAGACGAATCATCTTTCCTACAAGGTAACAACATGTTTAATAATTTAAGCAAAGAATTCTTACACGTATCTATCTGTTACGAGATCCGTTCCTAACTTACTGCGTTTTACGATGACGCGGTCTAATATTCTATGCGATTTATTCATCTTTCGGTGTTATTTTCTTGAGCAAACTAAATTACTTCATAAGTTTCACATTAAATATATGTATATATATTATATATATATATATATATATATATATATATATATATATATATATATATATTTGCACTTACCAAACACATGTTTCTTTATCACTTTTAGTGAATATACACTTTTGTTGTTAAAGTGCCCTAATGTTGACTGAAAATATCAAGTTTTAGTTAATTTAATCGGAATGTATGCTTTAAAAGATATCGTGAATTAATTTTGATTTTATGTTTTGTTAGTATATATTTCCGTTATTGTTTTAAGTAATGAAATTGGAGTTGTAAAGTAAATATATACTTATATATATTTGTATTTTACAAGATTGTCAGTATAGAGTAGGCTAATTACTTATAGGAAAATCTTAAAAACACAAAGTTAAGGGTTGATTAATAAGTAAATGATACGTTAGTAATATAAACAATTACGATGTAAAACAGTTGGGAAGATCAAAATGTTCAGTAGTGACGTGAAATTGAGGGTGAATAATCCCATTACGGTAATAAAGTCGACGCACCCTAACAAGTTATTAAAGAGATCACTTTCGTGAAAACATGAATTTATAAAATGCTGCCGGAATTTAAAACCATGCCCGGAGTTATTTACACAGCGCACCATGCGATGCACGTCTTTTCTTTCCGTGGCGGCGGTGGCGGCGGCGGCAGTATTACAAAAAAGAAGATATCAGCTCTTGCCAACCAACCAACCAACCCTTCCCCTCCCCCCTCGTCTTCTTTCTTTCTTTCTTTCTTTCGTATCGTTCATCATTGCAGCGCACGATTATAAAGATTTTCTAAAACACGGCTAATTAACCCGGCCGATGCTCGCGTCGTGTTTATCGCATACAAATGGATGGCCAACGCGCGGCTAGTAAGTAACTTGAAAAGACGAACGTAGATCCATTCCATTCCATTCCATTCCATTCCATTCATGACATGACCACCTCCGATCCGTTATTACTGGGGTGAAAAATATGCACAGATGTTCGTATTTAACCCTCATCATATATATATATATATATATATATATATATATATATATATATATATATATATATATATATATATATATATATATATATATATATATAGTGTACGTACATACATACATATATGTACCAATTTCAATTATATATATATATATATATATATATATATATATATATATATATATATATATATATATATATATATATATATCTTATTCTAAAGCAACAAAATATACATTTGATAATAAATCAAACTCAATATTAGTATATTGATTTAAAATGTAATATATTAGTACTAAAACATAGGTATATTATAGTAGATGAGATAGATTCTCTATTAGAATACGGTAAAGGAGTGTTACACCGGAAGAAGATTATAGTGTGCGAAAATCCGAATTACCTTAATTAGTTCTGAAACTCAAAGATGATCAACACTGGTCGGAGTGATGGAAGAAAACGTTCGGGGAGGAGCAAGCATTGCTAATGAAAATTACGTAACGTGTTACTCTCCTGGCGCACCATTAGGCAGCGCTAATTAGAAATCAACACGGCAAGCAAACTGCCCTCGGGCCAAGCATCGTGCAAAGACAGGCAGGCAGGCAGGCAGGCGTTGAAGAAATCATCAACCAACACAAAGTATTCATTCGTTGGCGGACAAACAGTCAGCCAGTCAAGCCAAGCCAAACCAAATGAAAAGACGAAAAACTAATAACAAAACCAAACGTTTCAATCTGTCTTCTTTGTTTTTAAATTTAAAAGATGCCTGCAGTTATTTGGCTTATGATTAAATCAGCGAGCAAAGACGCTAATTATACAGAACATCAGCTGTTCAATTTACGTAATTAACGCATCATAAAAGGGAAATTCAATTTGTTGTTTCTTTTTTTTGTATCATTAAAAGAACAAGTAATTTATGAAAAAAACACTCCTACAATCTAAATGTGAAGGGTTAAATTGAATCAAATGTACCTATAAGACATTTTTTGTAGGTAATTTAATTTAATAAATAAGAATAATGTTGTGTGGCCTTTAGAATAGGTTTGGGAGATAGTGACGATATCCCAGTAATAAAGATGAGAAAATAGCAAAGGCATATTCTCATATATATATATATAATAAGAGTATAGAGATATATAGTAGTAGTAGTAGTAGTACACTTGTATTCTACGAGTATTGTTGTTTTGCAGCTGCGGTCGAGTCGAAAGTGTCACCAATATCGAATATCGATATAGTAACAATACGTACGTACGTACGTATCACAATATCAGTTCTAGTCGAATAGTATCTATACAAGTATAATAGTAACGATACGGATAGATCCAACATAACATGATGGCATAGAGAGATGAAAGTATATGTATGTATGTATGTATGTATTGGTAGTGAGACTTTATCGTATAGCACCGACAGAGATCGCGAACATTCACGATGTAACAAATCGGGACTCATACATCGGCAATTTCTTTAAGGTTCCCGTGGGACGTGGCCGGATCCGGCGCCGGACATCAGCGTATTCTCTTTATGTCCTTGGAAAATTATACCTTATGTGAGGTCCCCTATGACAGCACGTACAAAACAACATCAGAAAAGAGACGAAGGAAGCAAGCAAGCAAGCAAGCATCACACATCGATATGATGATGCGTCCGTCGACTGACCAGTAGCCACTAGTAGTAGTAGTCTATAAGTCAACAATTACCAGCATCCCTGGGGGATGCTGGTAAGAGGAAGGAGACGATCCGCTTTATAGGGGGAGGCGGTGATCTTACAGGCAATCATCGCTACATGCTGCAATTAAATCTCAGTCCTACACTGCGAAAACATGCTGACCCGCAAGATCTCTGATTGAACTGTGCGCCCGTCGAGCTACTTTAAGTTAGCTTGCGCGTCCACTGGAATTACTGCGTTGTTCATCTTGTTCTCTCTTGTGGCCCACCGTTGCCTCGCATTACATTGCTCGCCTTTATACTTTTATTCTACGCTTCACTCACCACTGTCAAAACTTTCACCACCAAACGTGTTTGGGATTAAAACTGTCTTTTTATTACATGATGTGTGAAATATATTTTAAATCTCTTGCTTCATATGATGTCTTTAACGAGATCAACTTTATTTTCATAAATAGCCGTAGTTAAAAGATGCAAGATCATTGTTCTTTTAAAAAAATTTTTAAAACTTCTTGAACAAAGCAGGTTGCAGATTTCTTTCATGTAGACTTAATTGCAAATATAACCGAAAGTGGAATCGGTAACTCCCAAGTGTGTCTTTGAAACAAACATTCTGTGACAAGTAAACTAAACCAGTTCTCGAGGAAGAAGATCAAGAATGTTCAGAAGAATAGTATGTACGAACAAAAGTCGCATCAGAGAGTATGCTGCTACTGCTGATGGTGGTGGTGGTAGTAGTAGTAGATGTTAGAAAAAGTGAAACAGAGTCAGTATTATCGACCACCATCGGAGGCCGCGGTACTACTGTATTTGTCACAACTGCCAAAGCCATTGCGGCAGATCAAATAGCAAACACGATAAGTATAATGCACTGAACAACGTAAATCCATAAAATATTTATGTCGCGAGCTGGCGTTCCCAGCGGGATCAGATTATGACAGCGCGGTCGACAGCGGCGAACACTGAACTCATCATCCGTCGTGCACAACTATTATTGCGTTATTCGAAATGAATATACCACCTATGTATGTATGTATGCTACACAACCAATCATCCAATCTGCTACACATATGGTTCTTCGTATCGTCGACTTTACCTATTACCACCAGAGACAGATCTATTTACGGTCAAAATTAACCTTTACATATTCATTACATCTGACGAACCAGAGCGAGTAACATTTTTATTTTATTTTTTATCTCCGACTTGGTCATTAGTATACACACATGGTTATTTACATTAAAAGAATAAATTCTACATCAAATTATCTAATCTTTTCACATCATTACCTATATATATATATATATATTATCTTATCCCAAATCATATAAAAATTGATAACAACTTTGTATTATGTATCAATTATGCATCTTATAGAAAAAACATAATTTATTGGTTATGAATAAAATAATTAGATTGTGTTGAAAGTTATGGGATATGAACAATTTAATAGATAATTTAATTGGTGGGTAAACGCAGACTTAAAACAGGATTAATATCGAATGCTCGATTAACTCGCCGGTGAATGCATTAGATCGGCGAAGCAGGGCGTTACAGCCGCCGCGCTGTGTCGCGCCGCAACAAGGTGTGCAACGGTGTGAATTCAAGTTAAATTACGCGATAATAGGATTCGTTCTGGGGTAGCACTGGCACTGGCACTGGCACTGGTACTGTACTGGCATTGAAACTGTCATGTACACGCGCAACTATAATTGTTACCACACATCTCATCACCTGTAGTCTGTATGTATGTACATACCTACCAAAATATAACTAACGTCTGTTACATTTAATTCTATAGTTATTTTTATTATTATTATTATTATTATTATAGAGCTATTAAGAATATTTGTAATTAACCTTTAGCTAATATTTACATTCATACGAAATTAAGAAAATATATGTTATATATTATACAATATCGTTTTTATAAATATAATAAAATATTCTATATAATGATATACCTACCTACATACCTATAATATATGTATTTGTTTATGAAATGGATGACAATAATAACTGTAATTAGAATTGAGGTCAACGCAAACGGATTAACCAAATGCAAACGTGAATATTTTCAGGATTCAATAATAATAACCATTGATGTTTGTGTCCATAATCGAAACAAATTCAACATGTATCTATTATGTAGGTAATATATTATAGGTATACTATACGTGTAGATAACATTGACCTCAGTTACATATGCACAATCCTATTCAGTATTCACAGCTCTGATCTCCACTCCCCATTAGTGTTGACATGCACTCGTCATAACTGAATAAAATTTCTTTCTCGTTAATAATTCATTGCTTGTATTTCTGAATGTATGTACATACATATATGACTAAGCTCCGTGGGGAACCAATCTTTTTTTTTTTTGTCGAATTTCGGATATATATATATATATATATATATTTGAAAGACATGCCACAATTGTTATATTGCCTATAAATCTGAGCTTATATATAAATATTCGAAATTGCAGTGTTATAATACGTGGGGTTGCTCAGTAAAGCTTACTATACTTCTGCCAACTTCAACGATGAAGGGACACATACACACACACTTACAATTAGTGTTACTATTTTATTTGTAGTATATAATAAATATATTATTTAAAATATATCTATGTATGCATATATTGTGGTCGTTGATTTAAATGTTATAAAAGGTAAATTATAAGCTATTTAGTTATCAGTGATATGTTATCGTTTTCCTATCTAATAGAGAATGAATTAAATCAATTTCTTACGTTAGCTAATATACATATAAATTTGATGCACTATCAAATAGCGTAAGATCCATTGTAATTTATGTAGTACATATACATATTAGAATGAATGGTAGAATACGTTAAGTAAACCGTCAAAATAACATAAACCAAATGTTTGTTTAATATCATTACAGTAATTTTGTTTCTGTGCTACATATCTACAGTGATAAAACGGTAGCAGGTTATAATGCATTGCTTTTATTGTTGGTAATGTTTGTTTTTGTTATTTTATCATGATTCTAGAATGTTTAATAAGACTCGTGCATCGACTGTATGCGCGTATGCATAATAGTAAAATACTAGATATAGTATTGTTTAGTTAGATAGAACGGATGAACAAAGTGCGATGCTCTTTCTGAAATTGCAATATGCCGGGGTCGCAGGTTTCACACAAGGGAAATATTACATTCTTCGGTTGGCTGGGGTTGGATCTGTTTATTGACAGCTCGAGTGGATGGGCTGTAGATTGTTCGCAGATGTACTGGCCACTGGACACCGGCCGTAACTCAACCGCTCGCCACTGCTAACACCGCCACGCCGCGTCCGTTCGCCGTCTGGACTAGCCAAGGGGACCAAAGCAATACCAACTACGATTTACATATATGTATGTACATACATACATACATATCTATTCGGGGTGTTTCTCTAGAAACGATTTACTATAAATTATCAAATTTATATGCATTATTCTTAGTCTGTGTTTGTTTGTTTATATATATAAAATAATATATGGTAAATATGAAATATCATCTGTTATATAGATTTATTGATACGTATTAACTATTGTTTCAATATGAAATTGTGTATGTGTGTCTGTGTGTCCAATCAATAGAAAATAAGGCATAAATGAGTGAGTAAAGAATTGTTTGAAATGTGGGGCGAACGATGACATTTCGTGGGAGCCTTGCGACCTTCCTCGCGTCGTCAGGTGTCGGCGACATTTTCATGCAAGGCAAGAGTGTCACGTTCGCGATCAAAAGCATGAGTGAACAAATCGTTACTCATGTCGAATGTTTGCGGACTTACGCGAACTGTGAACGAACATATTTTCTTTTCCACTGGATTTATATTTGAACATTATCACGTACACGAACGTACGTACGTACATACATACGTACGAATATATAAGAATATCGGATCGCTACACATTATACATAATAATTTCACTAGACTACTAAACTATCGATAGAACATAGATACGTACGTACGTTATGAATATAAAGTTAATATCGCAAAGTATACCTATATACTTGTGATATACATAGATAATATATTAATCGGTACTTTATTTTAATAAAGAATGCAGCCCCCTGACTGAAAAGGTTGTTTTGATTTAGTAAATTTGTAAATAATAATCAAAATGAATTGAAACTTATTGCAATATAGTAAATACCTATAGTAGTATCATCGATAGGTAAATACCATAAAAAAGTAACAATTCATCGTACTTACACTACCATTAAAATCCGCGCAAAGCATATGAAATAAACATGGAAAATGAACATTAAAAGTCCATTATATCTAATAGTAAGTATATTTTTATTACCTTATTTAATGAAAAGAAGACGTAAGACACAACTGATACGTGTTGGCGACACTGTTTCTATTTACATCTTTTATTGCACTTACACCACATGCACATAATTATTTAAATAAGCACCCTTATTGTATCTATTCATAAGGTTATAAAGTATAAGTGCGTAATGCATGCATGTATGTGCCTACATGTCAGGCTATTAATAAAATAAAAGTTTTCACGTTGTAATTAAACATTCGCTACTTTTTCAAACGATACACCAGGCTAGTCTATAATTTTGCCAACTACTAATGACTAATTATAGTATGCAATATTTTAACGATTTTTAACAATAAACTCTATAAATAAATTAAATTGATTTTGAAAATAATAATTGTATATCGCCTTGAAGCGAAAAAATAATGCATCACTAATAATGAATATCAATTATGCTATTGTACACACAAACGCATTATCCAATAATAATGTTTTGACCTCTACTTGAGAATGTTTATTTAAAAATTTAGTTGGAAACGGGCAAAAACGTCATGATTCGCATAATAAAAAGTTAATAAATACATTCTTTTTATTATAATTATATATGCTTCAACAATTTACATGTTTATCACATTTTAAGGTACTTATATACAGTAAATAAGTATGTATTTTATAGAAAATAGTTAGTAGAAAAATAAATAATTGAAAAAATGAGTCTAAAGTTCTTATTTGTTATTTAATGATAAATTGTGTGTTTTACACAAAATTATAAAATGTTCATTATTCAAATTAACAAACAATCTGAACATATATATATATATATATATATATATATATTTTGTTTACTTAGAAAACATTCTATTTTAAATCAAAACTAGGAATAAATTGTTATTACATTTTTTATGTGTATAGGTATAAAATAAATAAAATAACTGTTACACTTGTTACGTAAGAAGGCTCTGGTTTTGCAAACCATTATAAGAAGTATACGAACTAGTATGTATGTATGTACTATGTATATAATGGTTGAATTAAATAACACTTGTTAAAGTATCGGCCATTAATTAAAAATTATTATAAGTATAATTACCAAATAGTATTACTAAATAACATGTTTCAACCATAAAAGACATGTTAACGTATCTACTAGATACAATTGCTCCATTCGCTGAAATCATATACATACATACGTAGGTAAGTGTATACTTTACACAATAAATGTGTTTGAATGTGGATATATGTACATAGTTTTATCTCAATTAAATAATAAACGATAAAATACAAACAACAATCGATATTAATTTATAAATATTATTGAAACAACAAACAACAAAGATTGGAATTGATTTATTTTAAGTTTTATGTTATACATTTGTTTATATAATATTTTGCTAAGGCTTCTGGTCACGTAGTTACAATGTAGATGATTTGCATGCAATACAAATACTAATCGCAGTGATGTGTATACGAGACGTATAGGTGAGAACAGTTATTCGAAAACAACAAACATATAACATTAATATGACAGACATGAAATATAGTAGCTAGGTAGGTATATAGTAAAAACATATACCGGCGGTCAATGGTGCGCTGCCTGCGAAGCCGCGAGACTTTTGCAAGATAACATCAATTCGACGCCGGAGGTACATACATACATATGTGTGTATATACTTACATATAACAAAAAAAAAACATTTTAAACTTACATACATACATACAGGCCACATGGTTCATATTTGTGATCAATTTTATTACTTTTGTCATTCTGTAAACAAACAGCAATCTTGTACGACTTCATAAAACGTAACTAGTTTACCTATAAGGTTTGTATTTAATATTTTAGCGAGTAAATTATCTTGATTTAAATTTGTGGACTGTTAATGGCAATTAGCGCAGTGTTCATTGTTTGGATATTTAATGTTTTTCGACTTGATTGAATTAAAAATGTTACAGCAACATTCCATAAGTGGTTCTCGCTGAATTGATTCGTTGTGAACGGTAGCTATCCCGTTCCCATATACCCGCGTATCAACCTGTCGGTATTATACATATGTAGTTTCGTGGCGGCGCGGCGTGTGCTATTCGTTACTGATGTGCGGATTGAAATTAAATATTTGTACTGTACGAAACCATCACGTTTGTTGCATGGGAAATTTATTTTATTTTTGTGTTTCGGTGTATCTAGCGCACATGCTTATTATTGTTAAATCATCCAAAATAAATATCAATTTCATGAATAACTGAAACTGTAACAGGTTCTATGTGTACCTATGTGATTTCTTTACGAAATAATATACAACATTTTATATTAATAATAAACAATAAATTATAATCTCAAAAGAAGACTAATTTATGTATGGTAGTCCAAAGTTAATTTATAATTATTTTAAAAACTGGTTTAGAGAAATATTTGGTTGTAAGTTTGAATATGAATTTGAAGGATGCGTGAGTGAGTCAGTCAGTCAGTGGATAGAATTCAACATTGGCAGAGATTGTCACTGTGATCGCTGATGTGGTGCATCAGGTTTTTTTTTTTGTATGTATGTCGAGTAGTAGCAGTATAGTAGTTTGGATAGCGCGCGCGATCTGAGGTTGAGTCTTTGTCGATCCGCACCATAACGAGCATCCAGAAGAGCCCCCGGGCTCCTCTACCACAGCGATCGTTTGTTTGCGATGCCCGGCATGAACATTGCAGCATGAACATTGCATCAAACAACAGGTGTTTTTAGAAAACCGCTCTCGTCAACTGTTTTTCCTCACATGTTATTTATGATTAATTTGTATGTGACAATTTTTTAATCAATTATACATCATACTTTTTGATAGAATTGCTAATTCATTGTTGTCAAACGACAGACCACACGAAGAAACTAGATTCCATCATAAAGTTAATGTATATTTTGTATGTGTGTGTGTGTGTGTATGTAAGTAAGCATTTTCTACCTGTGCGGCAACTTGCGATTGATTCATGACTTAGATAGATGCGCATCGTCATCGATCGTTTACTGACGGCTATATTAAAAACCGATCCAGATAAGATTGATATCGTTTTAATTATCATTAATTCATAAACGACTTGTGTGAAAAACTGGTAGAATTCATTGTCAACTTGCCGGTTGTAATTAATCATAATTTACTAGATACATTATATTGCACATACACCATACCTATCTACCTACGTGCTTGATTCTATTAACTCAAAAACTTATTTAAAATTCATACTGACGCGTACACTTAACGGTTTTAAAAGTATATAAGGTATTATGTTTATATGAATATGTAATCACATTCAAAAAAAAAAAAAAACCTTATACTGTACAAATTACTTATTCATTTATTATTTATTTTTCATCCATAAAATAGAAAACAATTCATATTTATATTTATATATGTAATATACAAGAGATTTTTTTTTTATATAAAAAACAATCTTGATAAGTTGAAATAGTAACTCTGATTTGTTAATTCCACAGTTTTTACTTTTGTATACGAAGTAATAAATAAGTATTGTAATTATGAAAAAAAAACGATTGTGAGATTTTAACTGAAATAAACTTTTTAATTTTACCCAAATCGAATCTGATTATTTTTGAAACCAAACTGTTGAAGGTAAAATTATATTATATAAATATATTTACTACGTGTAAGAAAGTCCAGTATAAATGTTTTATTGCGCGTTTAGTCTACACACTATATACAGACATAGACGTATTGCTTTATAGGTAATACATAGATGATATTTGGTATAAAATAGTATAGTTTAAAGATGAAATATATGGATTTATGTGGTAATGTCATCATAGTAGATACAAGAGATTATTTGTAGTACCTAGGTTATAAAACGTGCAGTAGCTATAGCTCTATAGGTATTACCGTGAAAGGGGAGAAAATAACTGTGTGTGTGTGTGTGTGTGTGTGCGATGTGAATATTACTCAAGAGAGTTAGCGGGATTCAAGGAAATATGAGTGTTGCCAACACACTGGTTATCTCTCACGTAGCGTTATAAAGCCAGATGGATATTCCGCGTCAGGTGGGAGTAAGCATAACCTTAAAGCTGCGAATGCGCGGATATATATATATATATTATGTTCACTCATGCCGCAGGCAGGCAGGCAGGCAGGCAGGCAGGCGGTGCCAGTGGCGTACGATGCGTACATTTCTTTTTTTCTATTTTCTTCTCCATCAAACTATTAATATGTATATAATATGTATTTCGCTTTAGTATGCAATAAAATTGTTAGAAATCCTTAATTTGGATTTAAATATCTTGAAGGAATTGGTAATCAATAACAAAAGCAGATGGTCGGTCGCCGAGACATTATCATGAGTGATGGCAAATCGCGAAAGGGTGGTTTATGAATACGAGAGATAGATGTGAGTGAGAAGAGTGCTGAGAGATTGAAGCCGTTTCATTATCGGAGAGAGAGCTCATCATATTTTAAAGGGGAATGTAATTTCATTTGCTCCATAAAATCTAAGCCGCTCTAAATCTGTTATATGTGGCACGCGGTGGTAAGGGAAACAAACGTGTAGGTGGTAGTAGCACGATGCGGCGGTAATACGACATACATACATACATACATAGAATATCGAAGTAAACGCCACCCTGGATAGGTATAGTTCACCGACGCCATTAAATATGAGCTTACTGAAATGTAAAACAGTCGGGGTTTTGCATTTCCAAGCATAAACTGCCGACAAAACGGCGCAAGGATTCAGTTTATGTGTGCGGACGGACGGAAGGACGAGGAGGAGGAGGACGAGGAGAAGGAGAGGTGCGTCACGTCCCGCTCTCCACCGACAACTCCGCGCGCACAACACAACCACCGTTCTCATCTCCGGAACGTTAGTTTAATATTCCGGGAGCTCGCGTATTCTCATTGGCCGTGCTCGGCAACGAATACACACTGCCGGATATAATCTCGTGAACGACATTTTACGATGAATTTCATGTTCGGTGCATATTTAATTAACAAGTCGTCTGCCTGCTTGCTTATACTATACGTCCCCCGCGACCATCCTACTACACAATTGCCATCTGTTCTCTCACTCTCTCTCTCTCTCCCTGTCTAGCTATATACGATAGTATTGCCTTGATTTTTTTTAACGTTTTTCTAGCAAAATAATTATTGTAGTACCTATAATATATGATGTAGCAACAGCAGTAGCACTAGCAGCAGCAACTGATTTTGATTTACTATATACATATATAGGAAATATCGAAGCTACGATTCACTCCATAAAGCGACAGACGCTCTACTCTGGCATTTTATTGTCATGGTTCCGGGGTTCCACGACGATACTACTACTACTACTAACTCAATCAAAATATTTCACAATGCGGATTTTATTTTCTCGATTTGCATCTTCCAGCGCCATCACAAAAACGAATTGCCGTCTCCTCAATATTAATTTTCCTAATGGAACATCTTTCGGAATATTAATATCAGTTCCAAGTAAATGGCTCGACGAAACAAATCGAAACGTTATCTTCTGGAATGGCATTGCTATAAAAGTTTTTATTAAAAATAACTCGTTAACTTTTCTTATAACATATACTCTCTCTCTCTCTCTATATATATATATATATATATATATATATATATATATATATATATATATATATATTTATTTTTTTCGCATAACTTTTATTTGTAATTTTCGTCTGCCATTCCCAACATTCATCAGTTTGTGATGAGTAAAACAAGATGCTGGTTGCTGACAAAGTAACAATTTGATATTAGAATAATTTAACATATTATTAACAAGCCATGTGTGCGCCCAAAACAAATAGAGCGGGTGGTGTAAATATAATAAACACGCTTGGCGGCGGCGGTGACGGCGGTATGATCATTTGGTATACTATAGGCAATTAATTATTTTTAGCAAGGGCCGGTTGGTCGGTTGACAGAGAGGAGTGAAGCAGCAGCAGCAGCAGCAAGCTGTTCGTACTTCGTAGCTTTAGCGGCCGCCCGGGGACATATAATCCCATGTTCCTAGGCGGCCAAGCATGAGAGGTAATTTTGTCCGTTTTTGTGCGTTTCATGCAGGGGCGTCGGAGCGTGGACTTGTAATATGGAGATCGGATTGCTACGTGCTGCTTAGTGCCAAATCCGTTAATAGAAGCGTCGCTCGGTGCACGGAAACGACACCATACCATAGTGAACTTTTCTATGCTAGTACATATACTAATAAGTATACACACTCTCACGGCGACGACACGGCCCATTTCACGCTTCTGTTACGTTCATTAATACTATATGAAACCTATGATGTATGTATGTATGTATGTATATCACATACACACATATAATACACAAAGAGGGTGCTACACAACCCTTTTCATTCATTCATCAGCACTTTTAACATGTTTTTCCACTCCAATCTATCCTTTTAACCATCACCCATTTCTTCTTTCAAACGTAGTTATACTTCACAGCTACATTATACATTTACTTAAAAAATTATCTCCAATTAATATTTCATTCTAAAGATGATTATCTCATAAATCTAAAAATGCTCTAAACGCGCCATTTTTAAGTAGAATACTAAAATATGAATTTACAAGTATCTATAATTGAAAAGTGATTATATATGCATCGTCATATAGGTATAAGCGTATAAGCATAATAAATAATAAATGAATATTGTAAGCTTTTTCATAAATCAAAGCGAGAATCATTGGCTATGTTATACATGACAGTGTGACTGGTGCATTTGGCTGGCTCCGTCGTCCTCGTCGTCATCATACAAAATAAATCGAACTGCTGCTGCTGCAGCTGCTACTATGCTGCCGTGAAATTGTAATTTAAACATCATAACTTTAATATTCAACGCCTCAGAACCTGGCTATTAGTTATGCATGGATCATGTTATGTTGAATTTAAAGCTGTCCAATATCATTTAATACATTTATATAGGTACATATGTAGGTGCATACATACATTGATTAATATGTTTAAATCGATTCGCTATGCTACCATTAAGTAGTATTATAATTGAAATTGAGAGATAATTTCAAAGTATATTTAATACAGATACATTGCGACGACAATGCGACATAATTCTTTTTCCATAAAGGCAGAACAAACAACCGAACGTATTGACTATGACACACGCACGTAAATCCAACGAAAGACGAAGGACGCGATGCAGAAGAACGAAGGATATGATTGACTGTTCCAACAAGCTATAACATCATATTATGTATCGCGGTGCGGGTGGTTTGGTTCTCGCACGTTCATATAAGAGGGAGAAAAGAGGGCACACACACACACATATACAACGTATATAGTAGATGATATGTAGTGTGCGTCGCAACGTTGGCGTCCCGGGATGATGAGCTGATCCACGTTTATAGCCCCTTGAGTACCTCTGCCTGTCAGCCAAGCAAACATATCGCTCAGGTGAGCACGTCGCTGATTGAAGATCCCCGACTCCCATACGAGTCACACGTGTGCTCCTATATGAATCTACGCAACTCTCTTATATGTGTATGTATATATATATGTATATCTTGTGTGTATGATAAACACGAACAAAGATATATCCTATATAGGTATATCAGGATGAACACACAACACTATATATATATATATATATGTACTATATATAGCTTCTTCTTCTTTTTGTCGATATTGTCATTTTTTCTCTTTTTTATTTTCGCCTTTCTCTATCTTATATGCATACATATATATGTGTGTGTGTGTGTGTGTGTGTACGTATTTATATAACATGAAACATTGATTTATTGCAGTTATATATGTTTATATATGAAAGATATATTGATACAAATTGATATTTTCGTATTATTTAACAAAGAAAGATGAGTATGGGTATATAGTTTATTCATTCGTAAACATGGATTCCTTAGTGATGATGTTACTTGCTTTACTTTAATTTCAGTAATAGTGCAAATAAGACAAATGGAAAAAAAAAGTTCCATGTTTAATATTTAGAAATATTTAATACAGAAATGTATAAATATGTTCGCGCGTTATATTATTAATGCCACTTTTTACTCATTCTATTTGTACATTATTTTTAATCAAACCAAAAGTGATTTTATACTCAACAACTTCCCGTGTTTGATTCTAATTATCGTCGTTAAACACTGTAGTTGTGGTGAATATAAATGTTTTAGAATTTTCAGATATTAGAATGAAATTTTACATTATTATTTGTTTTTGTTGCGTCGTAAATCTGACTCCGCATTCGAGATCAAAGGATGCAGCAATATAGCATTTTAGCACAATAGCATAAAAAATATTGCTTTACAACCAATCTGCATTTACAACACACACACACACACAAATATTTGTTATACTGCAAATACATTGCATATATGTATGTACATTTTATACAGTTTTTACATTACTTACTACAAAACAACAAAATTACCGGTCACGTTTTTACTTGATGAATATTAAATTTAGGATAGAAGTCAGATATCTAATAAAATATACAATATTTAGCAAATATCAAATTATTTTAGTATTTATTTCGTAAGTGCAATTTAGAAATATGTACGTAAAGAAAAAAACTAAAATATGTTAGACTTTGTTTATAACAGATAGCTATTAAAATATTATTTTCATAGCAATGACAAAAAAAGCAATTAAACAGAATGAAATTTGTTTTCAAAGTTAGTGGACCGCTATTTCATGCTTAAAAAATTATCAATAATCATAAAATCGTTAAATATTAATCATAGTATTAAAAGTGAACGGATATTTTTGACCCAATAAGATAACGAGAAGTATTAAAATTAATCGTTTATAGGTATTGAATAATAATTTTTTTTTGCAATATTTTTTAATAGTTTTTGCTTATTGGTAGTTTTAACTTTCATTTGTTACCATTAAAATTAGTAAGTTTTGTATATTTTAATTAATATGATGACTGTTTTGGTTACTTATTTTATCAAGATTGCCATGGTATATAAAGCATTTATGCACAAATGATAATTTTGCAAAATTACTAACATTGGTTATTATCAAAAAAAATAAATAAATAATTAAAATAAATAAGCAATTATACTTAAAAAAAGAAAGTAAAAAACTAAGGACGTCATAAAATCTGATCGATGTTTGTTTCGGATGAGACATATTGATCGAGTCTACTGACCCATTCTTAGGGCTGGTTGAGTAACCGTGCGGGGTAGCAAAGGAGGTCGAATTGGTTTTATCCTGATCTCTTTCAATCACGGCGGCTTAAGTGATATCTGACCCCTTGCGACGTGTGCCACTGCATGATGCATTACACTTTTTTATTATACCTACCGGTGGCCCTGTAAGTGATGGGGATGTTATGGAAGTCATAATAGCCGTGCAGTCTAGGAAATGTTACCGATATTATTATTATCGAGAATCGATCGGTCATCCGAGCCGCGCGGCTGTTTCTCGGACCGGACGAGGCCTTTGCCTAACGGATGAAAAGATTTCGATATGAAAACGATATTTTCTGGCTCACTGTCTTTTATTATCCGAAAGATAAAAATGATATTGCAGCACTAACTGGTATTTCTGAAGGTTACATATAAATATATAGATATAGGTATCTTAAATTCCATTTCGATATTTATTTTTTCTAAGCCTACTGTCGTATTGTATTCGTACAGAACAATACTTACAATCATTAAATTGTTGTTGTAGGTATTCATGCTAAAACCATAAAATTCGATCCGAGTCATTTTCTGTGTTTCGTTTTTATATTTATATTATAACCGTTCTGCGCTGGCGGTTCAATTCGCCACACCCGTGTTTTTATTTTTTTCAAGTCTTTCGTTGTTTTAATTATTTTTTCTATAAACAGCAAAATAAACAACAACAACAAAGGCTTATAAAGTTAAAAATGCATTTGAAGCGTCTTTTGCTAAATCATTCAACATACTGTTTTCATAAACGTATATACGTACATATTTCTTTTTGACGTTTTTGCTTGGTTAAAATTCGCATGCATTTACAGAATGACAGGTCTCGGTCTAAATGAAGGACAGTGACCTAAGGTTAACAAATATACTACTATATGTTTAAAATTAGACTTTTCTTAAATATCACAGTGGGAATTTAATAGGAACTAAGGATGAAATATTGACCTTGTTCTACAACTAGAGTTATGTTGTTATTCTTGGCCGCAAAAAAATGGAACATTATAAAGATATAATTTTTATTAAAATGATTTTAACCAAGTCGGTCACCCACAATAACAAAACACTAAAGGTGATTCATGCACGGTCGGATGGCGTTGTCATGTGTTGAAAGTTGAAATTCTTCGTGTAAATCAATTGGATCCGTCTAAACAATACGACCGTTCGACTAAATATAATTTTTTTAAATAAAAGCCATTTTATTAGCAACACGAGTAAACATCTATAAACATCAGACGAGTTCAACTGACTTATATATGCTTGTTCTTTGTCAGATAAAACAGATGTTAACCAGAGTAATGAATCCGAGGACAGATAGGAATTTTAAAACATTACGTTATCTGGACTGGACTACATATATTTTAACATTTTCTGTCTGTCACTTTTTACTACGTATTCATTTAGTTTTTGCTAATAAACTTTTAAAAAAAAAACATTATTCCATACTACTGTGTCAATATGTATTTTCTAATTAGTTTACATATATTTATAGAAATGTATATATAATAATTCATTCTCCTCTAGCCAACGTTTTGTTTAAACTATCTTAAAATGAATGAAATTTAATTGAAATTAATATGTAACTAAGTATATAATTTAATAAAAATAATAAATAAATCACTTCCTTGTGGAATTCTAACACGAAAATAGAACGTAATTTTTGCATAATAAATTTAAAATAGCATTTTTGGTTGGTTCTATTATAATTTATTTATTTAACGTAGTATTTTATATGCATTAGCACATATTGTTATGACGTCACTATACACAATATGTAAATGTGTTACCTATATAGCCAGATGGGGCTAAAATTGGATTTCGTTATCAAAATGAAATTACTTCTCATGTCACTTGATTAATCTGAGTAAGTATAGTAAATAGCGACAAAAATAAATAATTCATTGGTTGAGCTATGTAATAGGTACTACATACATATAAGTGTATCTAATTGTGTAAGTAAAATAAAAAGTGATTATTAAAAACAGTGAAACTTCGAATGCGAACATAAGAATAATTAATTATTACAAAACTAGATTTCCAGTGCTAATTATTTCTTGTTATATACGCTGTTTAATTACAAAGAACCGCAAACATCAATCATTCGCGTGCATGTTTCATCACCATGACAACAAACGGCAAACAGACGGTCGTTAACAATACATAGATCTCCACGGCCCAAGAGCACAACAATGAAATGAAAGACTAAACATTCAAAAACTGTAGTAGATACGTATACTAATTTGCATACGTGTGTATCTATTTATTTATTCAGTGTTCAAATCAAGGTATATACATACATACAATCGCTAACTAATAAGTATCTCTTATACATGTTGTAATATAGAAACGGACTCAGAATACAGATTTGTTTAGTTTTAAAATTTGAGCAAGTGTAGTTTGTACCTAAATAAATGTGAAACAATACATTTCACATTTTTATTAGTATATTCCCATAAATGACAGTATAGAATGGGTTATTACGTATGTGATAATAATATTGAATAAGCAGTGTACATACATACATATATACATATATACACAAGCAAATGACATCAATCAGTTCCCAGATTATAAATCAAGCAGAAATGTTCAATTCTCCCGGTGTTCACGGAATATGTAATGATACGTCCGTTGATTTAGGGCCACGCTAACCCAGTACGATGAACTCAAATGCAGGAACATATTTCTCATCACAATGTTATATAATAAATTATCTGTAACATTGTTGGCTTTCGTTTTAGTACTATTATAACTAAACTTTCAATTCAAACATATGTATGTAGGTACGTAGACGTAGGTATTTAATATAGGTTGATTTAAATAATATTATAAACTAAACATTGGCCATGTGTTGGCCCTAAAATTTCTTTTACGTAGTCAGTATATTTTGATTTGATAGTATATAAATTAAAATATAAACTGTTTAAGAAAATTAAAAGAAAATATTTTCATTCATTATGTCAAGTAAAATTGTAAAGTTAGATTATTGTCAGATTTCTAAAAAAAACTTATGGCCGGACATTTATATTTATATATAATATTTTTAAATTATTTACTAACCTTTGTAACGTTTTCTCACTAAACTAATTTGTAACACTAACAATAAATATTAAATGTCAAAATATTTGAATATTTAAAACAATTGACATGCATAGTAGATGCGATTTATTATATATTATTTCCCATACCTACGTAACTATGGCAATATCAATAAGATAAGATCTTGTAACTGGTACTTTTTGAAGAAATGTTTCAAACAAAAGTTGTGCAGAATAGTAATATCTTTCAATGTTAATGTAACTATATTTACTGCAAGTATAGCCGTTTCGAAGATATTGCAGAAATTGCAAAAAAAGTCTTGAGTAAACATGCACTTCCAGTTTGAATATGCTTTTCAAAAATAGGAGATTTTCCTCCCAGACATATACAAATCTTAAGTTTAAAGTTTCATAATTTTATCTTCAACGGTGTAAGCTGTAGAGCGCTCACAGCCACACACACAGTCAGACTCGATTCAGGGAAGGTCAAAAGGTGTATTTCCGTAAAATTTTAGTTTTTTTTTTTTCGTGAATACAATACTTATTACTTCGTAAAAGAAAGTAAAAATGATGCTAATGTAGTAAGTAATCTTAATATATCTATATCTAATTAGCAATTTGATTAGAAATTAAATCCGCAAAGTTAATCGTGTAAATTTCGTTATATGATGCTCGTGTGAATCATTGCGAATTGAACACCGGCCGGCTGGCAACGCGAGGATTATAATTTTAAAAGCGCGTAGGGGGCGGTAAAGGGGATAAAAGCTGCTAGGGTCCTGACACCCCAAATAACTTACATAGATTGTATTTTAGTTATATGCGTGTAAGCAATTAAGCCGATTAAATAAAATTTTAACAAGTCGAAATTATTTTGTCCCTATACATACATACGTACTAAAAGCTGTCACATACAAAACAACACCTTCTTCTTTCGCAGAACATCATCATAATGGATATATAATATTGAAATTTTTTCATCCGTTGTACAAACACGTTGTACAAACACTTCGTTTGTGAATAATATCAATTTAAACTTTTCAATCCACATATTGGCTTTTTAGGAAGACTATGATATTTTTATGGTAACATAAACATGTGCTTTGCCTCAAATTTTAATTTCTATGTAAACAATTAACAATAGCTGTTTATAAAAATGTTGTAAAATGGCATTTGGAATTGTAATTTTAAAGTAACGATGAAGTTTTTCTGATTGTTTAGAGTAGTAAAATAGAATAAAAACAAACAGGTCAAAAGGGTAACTGTCAAACATAATATGATAACACTTAAAAATTAAAACGGTGTTATTAAGTGCATGTCAGCAATTACTAGATAACGATACTAAAGCATTAAAGTTAACATATTCAACAGCTGCTAAAATTATACGTTTGAGAAATGTGAGCCGTGGTTATGCTTTCTGTCCGATAACGATCTAGAGTTATGGGCGGTTGTGCCGCAACTCCCACACCCGCCGTGCCGCTTCCGGTTTTCAAGAATAGGTATGTATGTATGTATGTATGCATGCATGTACAAGTATAATGCACTCACGCGCGATATTTCTTTTTCTTCTTTCTGTTAAAATATTAAATATTTTTTTTACATAAATGATGGGCATTTAGAAAAAATAGTTGTTGATTGAAATTAGAACAAAATAAAAATAATTTGGTGTTTCCCCCCTCCTTGTTGTACGATCATGATAAATGAAATAATACACCCCAATTTCTCATGTCCCCTATCCGGTATGTATGTATGTATGTATGTATGTGAGGAACGAATAAAGTTGTATTAATTTGTTTGGATTCACATATCTTTAGGTATGATCTACGCGATGAGTAGAAAATGAAGGTGATATATATTATATACACGTATAATGAAGTAGCGAAGCGGAGATAATTTTGAACCGAGTTGTCACGGAATTGTAGAAATTTACTACTGGGTTGGACATAACACGAAGATTTAGCTTCTTCATATCTACACTTTTGGGGCAATGTTGATAACTGATAAGCATGGAAGCATGCTATAGGGAGTGACCGGTCGGTGTGCTCTATATATAGTTATATATACCTATATAGGTAAGTTGTAGCTATCATATATATATATATATATATATATATATATATATATATATATATATATAATATATATATATATATATATATATATATATGTAAGTATGTACCATACATACAAATACTAAATATACATTCTTGTTTATCGTGTGTGTGTGTGTGTGTAATGTAGTTATTCAAGTTTCTGATCTGAAGATATGACATTAATTACTGATATACGTACTTATGTATGTACCTTATTTCATTTTGTGCTATGCATAAAACTTATTTGTAAGCTCGTTTTATCTTATACCTTACAGCTAAACTGTCTCATTATTTTATACAAATTTTATATACCTACCTAGCATACAGCGTAATTTATTCAATAAACCCTACATTTATATCCCTATCGACACTTTTTATTAAATTATAAACATTTCTATTGTACATGTATTTATTTATAATCACTATGTACTTTCGTAGACGTAGTATAAAAGATAACATTAATTATATTTTTCATAAAAAACATTTTGAATATTTAGTGACTTTAGATTGATTTTATCTTAACGAAAATTACGTATGTAAAACTAATTTAGGTGTAACGAATGAAGCTATTTTTAAAATGTCTACAGTAATTCTAACTCAAAATTTAAAACCCATACTACATAATTTATTTACACACGATAATCATAATTTGCATTAATCGATTTGTTTGTTCTAATATCACCACAAAATACCGTTATGTATTTACATTTGAATAGTTTTAGTAGAGTGTAAATGTAAATAAGTTTTGAATGCGTTCAATTAAGAATAAAATGTTGCACTTAAACTGACATCGTAGTACAATAATGTTTCATTGCGGAACCACGTTTTATGAACAATGTCCCTGTGATTATACCGTAGGTACATACATAAACCAATTCGTGATTATCGTAACAACGCAAATCCATTTAATATCAAGTGGAACGAAACAACATATTTGTAAGTAACCCTTACCTGTATAGATACGCATACCTACTTGCACTTAAGAAAAAAAAAAAAAATATATATATATATATATATATATGTATATAACAGACGGCGAATTCCGTATAATGATTTGCATACAATATCAAAAGTGCCTGTTTGTCGAAAAGACGCGTAGGCGTACGTGAAAAAAAACAGTTGAACGTCATGGTATGCAGATGATAAACGATGGCTCATATCGTTAATGCCCGGATCATGTTAATTGTTACACCTGTGAGCCGCGAGGCGTTGGTTGCGAGTCTCACAGTGTGGTGGATGCATTCTACACACCTGACAAACACAGGTGCATCTGCGGGACGAGGGGAAACCTCATATATACCTAAAGTTTCACTGATGACTCTATTTCGTGTATGGTAAACATTTTCATCATTCGAAAGCTTTTATTTTATTATTAACGATTTTAAATTCGTGTTTCTATTTAAAAAAAATAAATAAATAACAATAAGCACCTATAGTAGGTATATGTTGTGAAGCTAAGCAATAAAAGTTCGTGATTATGAGTTATGCAAATAAAATAGGCGTTCTGGTATGCAAATTCGGTTGTAAATCGTACGTTGGATGACTATTTTATTGCCAAATGATTTAGTCCAGAAAACGGTCTGCTGCATCAGAAGCCGGATACAAAGTTTAACAATCGTGCTTCCGGTACAAGGTAAGCAATGGCTGGAATTACCTTCTTTCTTACTATATTTATAGGTAATGGCACCAATGTGCTAGTTGATTTTTATGACAATGTAATTGTTACTATGCGAGTCACTTCCTCTTACAAGAGAAATTAAGTTATTAATCATGTCATTACCAACACAAACAAACTTACTCAATAATAGGTACAACCTAACCTGACATAGCTAATGTTGTTATCGTGTATTGTGTATGCGAATCACTTTACCGTGCCATCATTTCCTACTAATAAATGTAAATTTCATGTTTTTATAAAACAAAACTATACTATTAACACAATATTGTATGTAGTAGGTTTATAAACTAAACCGTATTCAATTCTGTATCTATCCTATATATGTAGGTACTACTACTACCTATAGAAATAGAAACTATCAAAAATACATTTTAAATTCATGTCGTTTGAAAAAGAAATTTGCAATTTGCTAATCTAATCAATGCGTACACTTACAATGAAGAAAATCACATCACATTTCCATAATGTTGATGTATGTTGAAAACAAATGTTCAATTTATTATTAGCCAAAATAAACGTTTTTATATTATTTTTAATGTCTTAAAATTGCTTTTCAATGATTGTGTTAGTTGGGATTGTAAAGAAAAATCATTTTTAAAACAAAAGATATTGTTTGATTACAATGGAAAAATAGGTAGAAAAACGCAACCAATATAAAACCAGAAGTATTCTGAAAAAGATATAAAAATGAAATTAACTTCTATAAAAATCCACCGAGAGAGTCTGCATGGTCGTCTAAGGACGGTAATAACTTTATGATGCTTCATATCTGAGAATTGGGGTGTACTGACAAATGGGCCATGTCGAAACGAAATGGCCCTTCTGTTTCACATCTATATATGTAGGTACCTACTTATGTTACATGTGGATACACCAACATATTGGATGACGGCTGTTGCCCAATGATTTGAAATTATTATTTAAAACGTGTAAACGAGTTGGCTCTAAATTAAATTGTTAAGCAAACATATTTTTCAAATAGACATTTTGCACTGTTAAAATGTGTGTGTGTGTGTGAATATCATGTTATATAATTAATCACATAGGTACCAAATTTCACTTGTACTGAAATCTTTGCAAATGTATTTATAGAAAAATGTCCATAATTTGACGAGTATTATCTATATGTAGGTAAGAGATATCTTTTATCTATCGAATGAAAAGAAACGGAACATGAATGATTTGAGTTAATCACGCGTGCATACTAATGACATGATAGCAAAGCAAGAAACATAAGTGTGTGTGAGGGTGTGTAGGGTCACCCAGCAGTGTGTTCTCGTTTATTAATGGTGCGGCCGGCGGTGACGGTGATGGTGGTGGCCATGCGCTCGCCGTCAGCGCCCGTTCATGATTAATAGTCGCGAGCCGCTGTCTGCACCACGCAAGCGAACAGACCTATGTATGTATGTATGTATGTATGTACCTCCCTTTCCTATCCTATTCTATTCTATCCTATCCTATCCTACCCTGCCCTGGTCAGTACAACGCGACTATACAATTATATTCCTATTAATCAATCACGGAAACAATCGAATCACACGGATCCTCAGCAACAGATATAAATTATATTTTTCACCATCACACATCAGTACCTACACTTGGCACTAATGATAAGTGAATGTGTGGTCACAATTGACGAAAAATGATATTTAATTAATTAGAAGAAGATATCTAAAACATGATGGTAAGATGACACAAGAAGGAATGTATTGAATCGTTAGTTCCCCGTCCAGCGATCCACTATAAATGAACCAGTATAGGTACGTAGTAAAGAAGAACAACGGCATAGCATCGCCCCAACGAGATTAACTCTCGCCGGCTGCCGCTAGCAGATACAGATAACATGGCCAACACTAATCCGTATAACAACATTAAATACGACTCCAATTTACCGCACTGTGGATTTGGAATCATTCTTGTTCACTGCGGGTGGCTCTGGTACCAGCTCCGGCTCCGGCTCCGGACCACAAGACGAGAGAGACCAAACGAAAGCAGCATTTGTGCATCAGTGTGATGTGCTTGGCCGCGAATCCATCGTCTCATCCCTTCACCGCCGAGCCACCGCGACGGCATCAGCCAGACAGGCCGGGCATGACGAGCGCGCTTTATTTAAATGTCAGGAACTTAAAAATAATCGTGTTTACCTAAATGCTGCGGCTGTACAGTTACTTGTTCTCTTCTAGAAATATCCCTTCGTTCGGAATCTCCCCAGCGTACGTTTGAGTCACGCTACACAGAGTCCCCAAATTAAGGACATCTAGTACTACTACTACTACTCCTACCGCACTAGTACAAAAAAAAAATTAACTCACATTCAAATCTTTGTCTTAGGGATATACACATAGTTATAAAATTAAAAATAGAAAAGTACACAATCCATGTGTCTGTTTTAACTATACAAAGCAAATCACATTTGTTACAAGTTTTAAAAACTATACAATAATTTCCAAAGCCAAAGTTTAATGTTTAAATTCTGTTCAATAAAGGCGCATAACATGAATATCTTGTACACACGAGTATACCTATCTGGTAGAATGAACGTGAAATAGCAACGTGTCAGAAATAAAATGTAGTAGTAGAGGACACGTGGAAGTATCGGGGTTTCGTTTCAGTTTCACCCTCGGCTATCACATAGAGGCCACCACCGATATAACGTCTATATAGGTAACTACCGGCAGCAGCCAACCCCAAACCATAAGTTAGTTGGTTGAGCCTCGATCGGTTTCTGGAGTTGTTGCGGCACTGTATGACAGACGAGGAAACTTCCCGGCATCGGCGAGAAAATGAGGGGGGTGAGAGAATCGCCCTCAGGGGGGCACAAGGTCCGAAGGCCATTTGTCTCTACGACTTGAGGATGAAAAATCCATTTCTGGTCGACTTATTGATGCTGCCCTCGGGGCTTTGCCTAATATTCCACCTCGACAGAAACTTATGACGCTGCCTTTCGGACACCATTTTAAAACGCATCCGTCAAACTTTTATCTATCCTATCGTTCTTTGTTATCCGTCCAAAAAGTAAACACGCTAAACTTATTCATCTAGGTAAACCGCGAGTTACATGTCCTGGATGACATCTAGTGAGTGAGACAGCACACACAAAGCTCCAGGGATATTTACAAAGATTTTTATGAATAATATGTGCTCAATCCCAAAGGCATCAAAACTAAACTTATTATTGTACTTTCGTTATCAATCTCGGTGATTTTATATTCAAATATATACAATCTTGAAAACACATTTCGAACAGATCAATTATCTTACTTGCTACGTTTGCAGCAATTAATAATATGATATCTTAGAGTGGTATAATGTTCTTGTCAGTTTTAGACATTTATAGCTAATCATTACTAATATTACGTGTATATATTAAAAAAAAATCCGAATTAAATAGTTGTTGAACAGTTTTGATTTATTTTCAAATGATTTCTATAAATTTTCAATTGATTTCAGTAAATATCTGTTTATATTAACTACCTTTTTAATTTAAAGTTATGTTAATGATTATGGGGAGGTGTGTTATGAAATGGTTTCAGCAAATCAGCGGTGTGCGGGTTGCATGAATTTTAAATTATAGAGTTTGTGTGCGGTAGCGGTATAGGTACGTAAGTAAGATCAGCGATGATCCTGACGTCATTTATTTATGAATATCAACAGTGGGCTGACTGGCTGGCTGGATAGTGCTAGGCAATATGTTGAAGGCGGCCGAATTGAGGCGTAAACCAGGCTACGGTTCATTCGCTATGCTCGGACGAGAGTGCCGCAAAATGGAATATTTAAGTGCACGGAATTTAAAATTTCAAAAGCTCCCACTCTCTTTGGTTAACATATCCCATATCTAAAGACTGTGCGGTGGAAACGTAGAGTCTTCGGGCAGGCAGGCAGGCAGGCAAGCAGGCAGGGTGTCGATCGAGGAAAGGGAAGCTGTGGCATGAGTGTTCTGGTAAGTGATAGAGTGATCGCGAAGTGCGGCCCCGGGGAGCTCTAACCTACTTATTCCAGATTCAATATTTCATCGAACCGCGACTTGCCGTGCGAGTTTGCGCGCGCGCTTTTACTATGATAGATAGACAGACAGACAGACAGACAGACAAATCTTATATGCAACACATTGTGATGATACGTACATATATACATACATACTAGGGGTGAAGTTACTTTAACACTTGTTATACCTTTACTGCAAAACAGCGACCAACAGTGGGCTAACTAATTAAAGTTCCCTGAGCATGGTGCATAACTGACTAGCTAGCTAGCTAGCTTGCTTGCTCTCTCAGTAGGAAGTCTACAAACATATAAATTACTTTTAATTACAACAATTTTATAATTTGTACTTTGCGGGCTCTTGATTAATTATGCACCAAGATTAATGGATATTGTAAATTATTTTGCGCGCGCTCACAAAATAAACTTTCTAATTTATAAAACAGATATTTTTGAAAGAATTCTAATAAAGAAAAGCAATTTACGCACGCGTCTTTTATGCAGACTGTAACAAAACAAAAAATAAAACAAAAATTCTACTGAAGTGGAAATTAAATTCTTTTTTGCCCAAAGTTAAAAACTTTTGCGAATCTACAAAATTAAGAACAAAGTTGCGAAACAAAATTAGCTATGTGTTTCAACAATAATCTTGCTTCGTATAGTTCTTATCCGGCTACTTTTAATTATTTTTTTATTTAATTATACATTTTATCTTTGTATTTCTGTCTCGTACCTTTTGTGTTAACATGAATAATTAAAATTTTATTACACATCTGATGATTTGACAATGTTACACTATTTAATTCATTAAAAAAATAAATAAAAAGAAAAACGTGGATCGTATCAGTCATAAATAACCTCATATCTAATAAATATTATTTGATTTCTGAGCAGTCCATAACGTAATAGAAAGTAGGGTTACTTAGGTATGTAGGTAGGTATATCATGAATAAGTTAGGAAGCAAGAATTTTGAGTTTTAATAAAGAAAAGTGGTGGAGTCAAATATGAAATGATGATGTGCGACCGGGATGAGGGAGTAAGATGGTAGCACGGTCACTGGCGACGCTGACAGATAGGATTGAAATGTATGGCTCGGCCGTACCCAGGGGTGGCATCATTGAGCGTGCCGGTCACCGGTTTGCGACATCTGATATTGCTTGATGTATCACGGATGGTCCGCAGTGGGACGCGCACAGGTCACCCTCCATCCTCGTTGGGACACACAAGCGCAAAAAAACAAACAAACTAATGTAATAGTTTTATTACGAGCAAAAAACATAAGGCGAAACGTGCACAAACGAACAGACCATATCATCATCATCATCATCATCATCCAAGTCCAAGTCCAAGTTCAAGCAAAGCAAAAAAAATCAATCCCACCAGAACTAATATTTCATTCTATTCTTATATCTCAACCGAATTGATACGTATATGCTTATCAAGAAGACAACAGATTCAATCCAAACACAAGACACAATTTGTCTTTGAATTTTGGTACGAAATACATTTGTGACTTTGAATTGAGTCAATAACAAGCATGTGAGAAAAATGTAAATCCTTGAAAATAATTTGTATTGTTTGACTTTGTCCGATTAAATGTGAAAATGAATGAATAACTAAGTGCAATAATTCTGTAATTCTCGTCCAATGCATAGTTTGAAGGATTAATTATACGTCGTTGTGATTAAATGAGCCAAGCAGGCTTGGCTTGGCATGGTACAGCTATAGGCAAGTCAATCTATATAGCTGAAATAATTCGTCGAATTATTCCCACTGAATATGCCCCTAATGATTACTAGACGGATGCTGTTCATTTGCAAATGACTTTGCGTCCGCGAAGCTGTGTTGTAAGGGAAGTAGTAGCATTTGTTGGCCCTCGGACGGGGGGTGCGAGGGGACGTCCTCTCCACCATCAATTGGAGCAATCTTCATATTAAAGCTTCACCACTTGCCCTCGTCCCGCCTGATGCCCTCTATTCTATACAATATGAAGTTGAGAGTATAATTTTGACAGACATCGAGGGGTAGATAGTCTTGTGTGGCAATCGATTTAAGACGAAAAAAAAAATGCTTGTGGGTTCCTTCCGGAAAATTAAACAGTCATCAAGTTTGGCAGACAATCTGCATAGTTCCCGGTCATCCCGAGCTAACAGAATTCTAATCTATTCCCCTCGTCATATAAAAACAGATTCACCGTTGTTGGCAGAATGAAGCAAATTGAAAAATCAATAACTGAATATACGATGTATAAGTGTACTCTATTTAGGAAACTTTTTTTCCTCTATTTCTGAATTTTTTTTTTACTAGTACCCCTATAATTCGGAAATTATTAACATATGCTTGAAAAATAACATTTTTTATTTTTCTATCAAAATCACTGATTTTCAATATCTTATAATAATAGTAATAGTTTCCGTAATCAGAATCCTTTTGTGAATAAAAAGTTTGGTGACTTTTTTAAACCACAATAATAATAAATAAGTTTAAATCAGTTGTTAAATCGCTTTGAAATAAAATAGAATAGGCTGTGTGACATGTTATTTAAGCGTTATCTTTTAACGTAATACCAGATTTAAATTTAGACGGAAACAATAAAAGTGGCACGTCATTTGAAGCGTTTTAGACGGCAAGAAAATTAAAAATAGCATCCGTTTGAAACACACGCATATACACCTATGCATGATGCTGCGTACACTCAAACGAATAGCCATACAGATAGAGTAAAACAAACACACATGGCCCGACAATAATGGCGATGACTGGTGATGGGTCGACCTTTTTATTTCGCTGTTGTTCGGCCATTCTTTTCCATACAGTTAGAAACATTTCGTGCCGACATTCTTGTGCTTTTCTTAGTCTGTGTGAATTCCCACCACGTTGGGTTATTTATGATCTGCTGGCGATGTGTGAGCTTTCATTTGAAAACTGGGAAAAAATACGCGTTCTATTTTGTTGTATGTGATACATAAAAAGGAACTGCACTAAGCACTAAGAAATGCAATTGCGATTTTCAACACGTTTCTGATTCAAAATTGGTTGCTTATCAAGGCTCAACCTTAGTACAAATATTTCATTAATTTAATATTCAAATTCTAAATAAATAATGCAACGTACTTTTGTTTAAAGTTAATTATGTTTGAGAGAAGAAAGATTTAGTTTAAGAGTTTAAAAAAACAAGAGGAAGCCGAAATCATATTTGATGGCGCTAGAATGATTTTAATTACACAAAATAATGCAAGCCATTAAAACAATGTATAAAATTACAGTCGAACAATAAACTGAAAAGGAAATCGAAATCAAGATTGGAAATAGCAATGATAGGGGTTCCGCTTTGTAATGGGGCATTGGTGTGGAAGGACGCTGCACCGCACCGTGCCGCGCTGTGCCGTGCCGTGCCTTGCCGTGCCTCGCCGGTATATTTGTTATGCCGAATATTTTGAAAACCCGAATGCGATTTATGGGCCTTGTCATGACTATAAGCCATCGCAATCTTGGATAATGGGGTCCCGCGTTCTGCAACAGCCAACGGTAGCTGCTGGTATAGCTAACATGGCGGCCGACGAGAGAATTAATTAATTGGCTCACAAAATAAAGACCATAAATTCGCATAGCGTCACAAATTATGGGCGAGATAGGGAGTGTCGCGAAATAAAATAACCATATCTGGCGCAGCCGGCAAAAACGATCCACCATCCGCGGAACAGAGACAGGCTCCGGGAACGATGAAACATCTGAACGAAACAGTGAGAGATGGAAAATATTATATACTATATACATATAGTAGTACTACCAACGCGGCTGCTCTCTCTAGCTGGCTGGCTGGCTGGCTGGCTGGCTGAAACGACAAGCGTTTGCTCGCTTCAATGTTGTATATACGCGTCATTATCTCGGAAACTACTTATAATTAATAAAGTAATGAACTTCAAGCTGTGTGTTTAATGAATGCAATTTCCACTTTATGTAATACGTCACTGGAAATTAAATCGTCTCTGATGTTATACACACATGCATACACGGATACACATATACACAACATAACCGAGACCCTCATTATTATTATTATTATTATAACTTATACGCTCGTTTTGCTAACTGCCGGCTCTAATTATATATTACACACCACCTGATCACCTAACAAAATATGCACGGAATTCATATAATATTTTATATTTGTTAATAAAACAACCTATATATACGTATATGCTCTAAATTTTACTTAATATTAAATATCAATTTCTCCATTTGTGTACCTAATAATAATAATAATAATAATATGTCTAGAGAAATTCCGAATAGATTTCTAACAAATTCTAATGCTTATGTGGTTTAATTAAATGTTTGTTTTATTAGTTTCAAATGATAGAAATTTGTTTAATAGAATGTATTGGTTAGAGATACATGTATGTACTACATATGTATGAATGTATTTGCAGAGAAAATGTACTGTGTGTGTGTGAATGTGTTTTTCATCATTTCACGTCTCAATTTATAAACAGGATTTACCGAGCTGAAGTATGTGGGTGGCTATTGGATCTAGTCGTGGACAAGGAACCTTATATGCCGGACCCATTAACGCTGCAAATGGAAAATCCTTAGGTACACGTTTTACACATTTTCAGAAAGAAGCCGTCCGTCCGTTCACACATATATATATATATATACGTATGCTATGGCTGCGAGAATATCTCGTGTAAACGTGCGGGCGAACCTGAGATTCACTTGCACAGTAGTAACGATATCACATAGAAAGAGGGGGAGACACACACACAGAAGAGGATTAACTCAACGAAAAGAACATTAGATACTGGACGTACACGAGGGTGAATAAAACAAAACAAAAAACTGATTATTAGTCTTTTTTTTTGTTTTTTATCTCATCTTAAACCTATTTTGCACGATCGCAATTCTATAATACATCAGAGACCCCGGTAATTAGATACATATGTACATAAAAAGAATATCACAAAGATATTTATGCATATAAGTTCTGGTTTATATGTGATTCAAATGTTATTTACACTGAAATGAATCAAACAATTTTATTTTTTCAATGGATAGAAATAGATGCGTTGATGGCAATGATAACCCGATCTAATTTTGAGAACTACACTTTCTGTTTATTATTTTATTTTAAAAAAGTTACACAAATCAATCGATCAGTGGACATAAAGTGTGAAAGAAAGTATCGATTTGCTAGCAATTAAATATTGAAATTCTCTCGCAAATTTACATTTCATTTGAAATGGCATTGAATGGGATGGTAACCAGAATACCTCTCAGTCAGGTTTGAATGTTTATCAAACAAGTCTGTCTGTGAAACTAAACAAGCCGATCGTGTTTGTGTTATGAATTCTCTCTGGACAACCTCTATTTATTGTGGCATTGGTCAAATCAGTTAAGGCGACCATTTTCAAATAAATACATGGAATCTTATTTACTGTCAGTATTAATTGCATTTGTTTTATAGTACATACATACATACATACATACATACAACTGTTGGTAAATGCGTTACAGAGAGAGACACACACACACCACACACACACAACAAAGATAGCAACAGAGTGTTGTGTACGTGTGTGTGGGTGCTCATCTGCAAGATCTTACATTCCAGCTAACTCATTAGTAGAATTACACAAAACTATAAATAAAATCTACCTTGCTCACTCGCTCACCAAGTCAACTATTTTTAAATTATAATACATATCGAAACGTATTTTATATTTAATTAAAAAGTAAATATTACTTGTAAAAATATGTATATAGGTACGATGTTAAAGCCCTTTTTTTCTGTATTTATACATAGATACGATTCATTTATTGATAATTTCTATTTAAATACGGACAAACATTTACTATTTTAAATAGGTCAAGTTAGGTTGTGTTGCTGTTAATACTATTTATGCCTAGGCATATGCAACCCGTGTTGACTTGTTGCTATAATTATGTTATATTGATAGTTTATGGTATTCCTGGTCAGTTACCCGAAAAGAAAATCTATTGTTTATAATATTATAGTAGAAAATATTAAATAGCTCTAAGTTTAGTATGATTTATTAAATATAATTTATACTTTTTCACCAAAATATTCTCCGATTCAATGGTTAATTATTTAAGATTAGGTTAAGGTATATTTAGGTTAGGCTGTGGTTCAAGTTACAAAAAAGCATACATTCTCCATTTGGGGCATTAATGAATTTCATCTATTCTTGGAATCCATTACGATATTATACGAACGACAGCATAGTTTTTTGCGTAAGGTACGAATGAATAAAACCGTCAAAAATAATTCCGTCATCTTAAAATGCAAGTCATAGGAAATTTCGATCAGAGTCGGCTGATGCAGCATAAATAAAAAAGGCATAGCATTTCATCAGTAGTACCTACCTACAAAACCTTTCAAACATAATTTACAGAACTGAAGATTGACAAAGTGGTTCATTCGCTCTGTGTCCAGACCATGACAGAGTGCCTTCTAAATAATTCAGGCGCGACACATTCGCGCATTGGACACCGCCACACACAAAACGCGAAACAAGAACGGTGATGCACGTTCATATAGGATGCATGCATACATATATACATGCATACATACATACAACGACTGAGTGAACGAACAACGTTCGTCCGCCGTTCTGGAGAGCGGTCGATGTGGATTTTGACCGGTCGCGCGGGACGGGAATCTGTGTTCACAGCACCACAGCACTAGGGCCGTCGTAAGATCCCGTGGGACAACTACAAACCGCTTCATGTGTATTTCACTAAGCCCGGCACCACTTGGAATTCACCGGAACCAATGTCCTCTGTCAAAATATCACACGATTGTCTCTCACTTTGGTTTTGTTGTCACTATAGGTATATGTACCTACTCTACGCGACGCTATACGGTATGGATCGACGACTCCTTCTGCTTTGCCGTCCGAAATCTACTTCGAAACACATTGATTCTAAATCCAACGGTTTCTGAGTTGAGGATGTCTTAAAATAACATTTCTCCAAGAAATGGAAATGTCAAAAAGCGTTTATTTAATGTGAAATTTATTGAAAACTATACGTTTTTTAACACAGCAACGCAAAACAACTTTATTTTGGGTAAAATTGGACTATAAAGGACACACTGTCACAATATTACATTTAGCATTTAAATATTATGCATGCTTATGGTTAATTTATGCAATTGGCAATCAACTGACTACTTCGATCATGCTGATTTTATTGTACTCTGTTAAAATAAACACTACCAAATTAGAATTATGTTTCTTTTGAAAGATGAAATTATTCTTTGATTTGGTTGAGAAATTTGGTGAAATCTAGCTTCAAAAACATTATGTATCTGTTAGTTGTGTTTCTCTCAAATTCAAATTTAAAAAAAACCATCCTATGCATATATGGTAATCATTCAAATGAATTATGTGAAAATAAACGAATAATAATATCATGTGTTTCACTCTGAACCAGATTGTAAAGCCATACGTTTGCAGTAATAGAGTAAGAAAAGCTATTCCATTTGCAATAACGTTGACCATTCGTATATATGTATGTATGTATGCATGCATATGTTGCAGGCACCAATAACTATATACAAAACAACATTGTCAGTTCAAAGTAAAACGACTCGTCCAAAATATGTTCATGTTTGAAACGGGTTAGCGCTTTAAATGTCCATTTAAACCGACCGATCGACGTACATACGTCTCCATGCACATAAGGCATAAAATGCGCGCGCCTCGCGGTAACCAGCATCAGAAGCACATCTAATAAATCCAATAAATTTTAACCAGTCCTTGTTTAAGCAACGATGCATCTATCGTATAATAATAACAATAGTACTAATAAACCTGTGCAGAAAAAGAAGAATGTAAAAAAAAGAAGCAAAGCAGCACAAAACCAGTTGTAATGTCGTTGTGTCTAAAGTAAGCAAGGCATATAATACGAGATGGATATACGTTGCGGCCATCAGACAGATACGAATCGATAGAACGTTGGTCCAAGTGACTTTGTTTGTTTGTTTGTTTGTCGATTCGCGTAGATATGGAAACGGTGTTTGCAAGTTTATGACAAGCTGTATGACACAGTAGGAAGTGGTGGTCGCAATGCAACCATGACACGATCGCATCATTTTTTATTGCTTACCTAGGTACTACTAGTTTTCTGGAACGTTCCCAGTTCGCATTATTCCAAGAAGTGCGTAACATGGTTTCGTGTAATATCTACTATATAAATTACATAGTGTAATATGACGACTGGAGGACGTGCGTATACATATACCGTTGGTACATACGTATGTATATGTACATTGCACATCACGCTGTATTTGGCGACCATTATAAGCCCGGTAATTAAAGTTGCTGCTAACTGCTATATAGTCCCGGTACATACATACATACATACATACATATACTGCTACTCGAATTATTACAGATATATCGCGATCGTTCACACAGATAACTAGACTCGTTTGATTTTATTTTATTCGTCCGTTCCATTTGGTAATCAAGAATCATAAATATAAACACATCACATTAGCATTAAACACTTCGTCTTTCTTATTTTTATTCATATTAATATGTCTACAATTCCTACATACATACATATGTATAAATATAAAGAAGAGAAAACTGTTTTTCGATTAGGAATTTATTTAAAACATTTTAGTAATACCTAACTAAAACTTGTTATCTAAAAGCCAGCATGTTACTATTGAAATATGTCAATAATTATCATAAACTACCAGATAACTATGCTAGATTTGCGGATCATATTAAAAGTGAACTCTGATTTAGAAAGATAATTTTTATATGTTACTAATTTTATATCATATAGCGGTTTCATTTCTAATCTAAACAACTTTTGATGCAAAATTATACTTACTGTAATAGTCTTTAATTCTTCACTATACTAAATGGTTATTTTCCTGTATAATATATTATAAATAAACGTGGAATTATGTTTGTTAAACTTAATATATTCTATGGTTATTTAGTTTGCAATAACTTGTTAATGTTTCTGCATGCAGAAATACAGATTTACTCAGAATCACATAATAAAATTTTCCGAATTTCAAAGAATTACTGGATATTTAGTATAATTTTATAAATATGCAAAATGACACTCATTGTTTATAGCGTTGATTTAAAATAGTTTTTAGAGTGATGCTGCAGAATATTAATTTCTGTAATAATTTTACAAAAACCTTTTGGTGGTACCTAGTATAAATTGGTTGGTTTATTTAATTACAGAACAAATAAAATCATAGTGAATTTGACATACAATTAGGTTTAATCCAGAGACAGTATGATCCATAAACAGTGCAGTGCACACACACACACACACACATATATACATCCGCATTTATATATTATGTGACATGATGTGTTGTACATACATACATACATACATACAACTATAAATTAATGCATGCGTGTGTGTGTGTGTGTGTACACTTGTATGTGTGAATATACGGAAGAGTGAATCATCGAGTATCGACAATGACCATTAGCCCGCGCTAATGATAATCACTGGCAGAAGCAGCAGTAGCATCAGGAATGGGGAGGCGATGATTGGAGTGGCGCTGTCAAACAGTGGACGTACTCAGAACGGCCTTCGTCGTATGTCAATTTGGTCAAAATTTACGGAAGCAACACAGCGTTCATTAGAGTGATGAGTAATATAATAATAATAATAATAATATAACCATCACAGTCTTGAAACATAATTATTGGTCAAGCTTATTCAGACTGACGTGACGAAAAGCATAACTTGTATTCGTCATTCATTTTTGAAATCAAAGTATACATTTGTATATAAGTACATAAAAGAAGTTTAAGTCAATGATTCTATTATTTGAATTAAATTAAATTCTGCATTTTAAAACAATTTTGTTAAGAAAAATATTTTAATAAACTCAAATAATATAAACAACTATTGTAATTAATAGATGATCAAATGTGTAAATGACGGTAAACATATTACAGAATGACAATACACCCCGGATTGCACATGTTCAGGCGTTAAATGATTAATGAAAAGTAAATCATGACATCGTAAAACTATATGCGTTCAGAATACATGACAACAACAACAAAATACGTAAAAGTACATTATTATAAGCAATTGAAATAAAAATTTGATTCTTATTCTGTTTATTGACAGTTATCTTGTCTGCATGGTCCTATGACGGTTAGTTTTAAAGTTTTTAGTAAATTAAAAGATAATCTTGTGTTCTGTTAAAGCAGAATAGTAGCTACATGATACAATGCGATATAAATGTATGTATGTATGTACGTTTAAGGGAAAGTGCTTTAAATCGACAAGGGCAATGAAGAGATGTGCGATTGGGCTGAGAGCTAGCCAGCTGGTCAAGTCATTGATTGCCGTAGTAGGCGATGCTACCGTAGCTACTAGGTTGATGGTGCTATACATAGATCCATCTGGCCGAACCGTATTGGACCATATTGGCCGCCACAGGGTATGTATGTATGTATGTATGTATGTATGTATATATGTATAGTATATTTCGCAGCCACCGCGCTAATGTTGATGACTGTTTTAACAGATAATGAAGGCACTAAGGTGGTGAAAGTTCTAGATGAGGGTTCGTAAGACATAATCCTTGGTGGAGAATGTTAATTTCTCTTCTGTACCGCAAGCCAATGTCCAATCAAACTTTACCAACTATCGAGGATGCTATACACTAAGACAACTTGATTTATTTACAATTCACTGTCACTTCGATTTTTAAAAAAATCTAATTACCCTAAGACTGAAAACTATTCCTGAATTCTGCAAAAATTACTTCACCGTTAAACATTATGCAAAGTGTGTATTGAGAATTAATTTTATTAAATGATTCAACATTTATAGGTATACCTAAACAAATTTTAAGAAACTTTCAATATTGATATTATTTTTTTGAAATTCGATCTACATTTTGGTATTAGGTTTTCTTTTTTTGATAAAATATCGAAAAAAATTGTTGGAATGTCGTAACAATTTGTAAGAAAAAATTACCAAATTAATTAAAATATTAACAAGAATCACAACTTTTTTTAAATAAAATGTGTTGATTAATGTATAATTTGTATGTAATACGAATTTTCAATCAAAAAAATATTTTTATTTCAAATGTACTCAAGAATTAATTTGTTTACAGTATCAGAAGTGCGTGTAAATTTGGATTAGTGTTTACTTAAATCACACCCAAAATGAATGTAAGTAAAGAATCAGGAAATATTTCTAAATTCAGTAAAATCACTTGACTGCATGAAAATGATTATAAAGTTGCACGCTTGGCGTAATAAATAATAAAATATAAAAATAATAAAACTTGATGCATCTACTCTGATTTGGATGTAATTTAAATGAATGAAAGTATTTGTTGAGATAAACATTCTATAAGAAATAAATGGGGGCATCTGAAGGTCGAAAGTCATATATGTACATAGTATACGTAGGTAAATCAGTCGGTATTACAAATATATTTTAATAAAATTCCCATAAAAGCATTATGATTGAATGATGAGTGTATCATCGAATAGATAAACGAACGAACAGTCGCAACATGCATAAATATGAGGAGTCAGAGACATCAGAGGCATTTATCACGTGGTTGACGGAATATGCATTAACATAATACGTATAAACTAGATGATGAATAACAGAGAAGCCAATCGTGGGAGAATACAAAGGAATCTATCTAACCTATTATACGACGAACGACAAACAACGTTTGCTTTCTTATTCAAATGCTAAGATCGCCGTCACTGATTACTACACACTTTATAATATACCCTTTGCTATATTTTTGGCATTACCTATATTCATTTATATTGTCATTATTTAATGTTATACAAATATATTAAGTTTGTTGGTTATTATGTATGTATGTATGTATGTACATACATACACATATATATATATATATATATATATATATATATATATATATATATATCTATATATATATATATATATGTTTGTGATGTTTCCGATTTGATCGCTTCATTGTATAATTTATTAGCATCAGATATATCATACCTAATAACTGCAAGTGCGCCTTTCTAAATAGCTGACATTAAAATAAAACGCAGTCATTCGCTACATTATTTTCTTTATTACACACGATTATGTTGTTGCTAATAAATCCAATCATTTATAATTTTAACTAGCCGCATAATCCATAAACAAACCCATATTACGCAGGTCATAATCATTTAATAATACATATCTCTGAGCGCTTCATAAATATTCTTATACCTAGGTATATTAATATACATATTATATTGTGTTAATGTGCTATTTATTTACCTATATAATTGGCATTAAAGTTAACTTTATATATGAGGAAGAATATTGCACTTACTATTAAACATACTTTTATATATATATATATATATATATATATATATATATATATATATATATATATATATATATATATATATATATATATATATATATATATATATATATATATATATATATATATATATATAAATATGTTGTCTCTCTATTAAATAAACTATCCATTGTTTTCACTTAAATATATTAATTAAATTATTTAACATAACTAGCAAATAATATCTCATCAAATAACATTAAATTCCGAATAATAATAATAATTGCAACTGTGATGCACGATATAGAAACTTTTAAGAGAATAAAATAAGCCAAGAAGACATTAATTTATGAGAGCTGATCTTGGTTGAGACAGCGACATATAAAAGCGAGAAGAAACAAGAAGATTCAAAGATAAAAAGCGCATTTAAAACAAAGTCGTTTCGTTGTGTGTTATTCGTTCGTCGTCGTTTGTTTCATAGATTATTCAAGACGAGAGACCGAGCGACGAACACCCTCGTAAAGCAGGAATCAGTTTTCATAAATTCAAATTTAAAACAACAAAGAATTGATATTGTTTTACACTTATAAATTGTCATGCACTAGTGTGAATATAGGCACGCACGCATCCTATTCAAAGCGACAAGCACGACCGCAGAGCCACCTACGTATGTTTGTACCTATGTATATCGTTCGGTACCACCGGTATGAATATATTAACAGGACATAAACATTATTCTCATGGAACAATGCCAGTATCAGATAGCCTAACTATATACCTTCTACATACATACATACATACTTATATATGATGATGTTGCAAGTGTACAATGATGTCTAATTCGTTAATGGTTTTGATAAGTATTGTAAGTTGTGTTCAACTAATACAATTCAGTCAAAACGACAACCATTTCTTTACAAAAGAAGCAAAATAATGACTGTTGACTAAACAACAGCAAGTAGATACTGTATTGAACTTCATTTGTTTCGCATAACTGGACAAGAATTATGTCCTTCACTTGTCGATAGAAAATTACGTATAACTAAATTTTAAAAAATAAAATAACTTCCCTTGTAAATTATCAAAATTAAAAATTACAACAACCAAAGATTAAAACTGCGGATTATATATGCATAGGTGTTATATAATTAATATAAAATACACATTTATTATAAATGTAATAAGTTAAAATAAAAATTGTGCGTTGCTGGTTGCCTGTTTAATGGCCTTAATGGCACAAGCGCTGTGCGAAATACGTATCTGTACTACACAGTATTATATTATATGAAGGCCTTTTATGCACTTGTAAATATCGGCCATCAATTAGATTTTATGCACGTCGTCGGTGACGTTCCTCTGTGTATATTTAATTATTGCCTCGCGCACAATACAAGATTCTTTGAGATATGTTTGTAGGCATATAAGAGAGAATTTCCATTCGATAAATCATTATCCCCTCCACAGTATAGCATTTGTTTTGTCTCGCTCGTGCGATGTTCGCTCTTTGTTTGTTTCTCATTTTCCTATAGATATTTACATGCGTACGTATTTTGTTCGCAACTATCAGGTGTGTGTGTGTGTGTGTGTGTGTATGTGTGTGTATGTGTATATGCATATACAGTGACTGGATGTTCTCAAAGATTTCTATCTTCAGTCAATGAGCATAGTGCTAAATTTCTCAAAGATAACCATCTTCTTAAGATGCAAGCACGTTTCTGTTATACTTATAATAGTACTGTGGAGGATATAATCTTTTCAAAAAGAACTTGTAATTAATTTTCATTACTATATATATATATATATATATATATATATGTATATATATATATATATATATATATATATATATATATATATTATATATATACCCTATACTTATCGTACTAATGTGTTATGTGTATTATATAGTATACTTACTGGAGATGTTAAATATATGTATATACGCGTATTTATTTCTATCTATACATAGCATATATTTATTTTTTAAATGTTAAGTTATAATAGATACTCATGGCTAACAATGTTTGTCATAATTTATCGTATTGTGCTAATAATAATGTTTAAAAGTACTTTTCTTAATCAATTCATACATCAAGGATTAATATTATAGTATAAATAAAATGTATATGTGTTCATATTAATTAAGATATCCTTAGTGCATAAATGAATACATCATAACTAGCCGTTTACCACTTTTTGTTTAAATTTAGAGGAAATGTTACTAAAAAGAAAATAATAAAATGTCATATTGTGGAATGAATAGGTATAAGAAGAATTAGATAAAAAATTGGGATGTATGTATGTATGTACGTAGTTGTTTATAACGGATCAATTGTTTGAATAAAAAAAGAAAAAATGGCAACACGTCAATCGTGAATCGGCTGCAAAAGTTATTCGAACATGATACGAAAGTTAAAAGGGCAATTTTCATGTCCATCTTGTTTCGCACGCATCGCAGCACACACGAACGGAAAATGGCAAAAGACTATAAACACTTAAGACACGGTAATTGGTAATAATGGCAATGCTGTGTAGTTAACGTATCGCTCGCTCGCGCGCGCGCGCTTATTCGACGCGGGAATAAGACGGGCTAAACCAGAACGCGAGGGCTGCTTATCCGCTCGCTCGACCTGTGGCCCGCCGCCGCCGCTGCTTGCAATTGCAAACGAGAGATGTGCGATGTCTGATGTTGATGCTTCAGCCGTTGTCTGTGGCTGATGGTACGATTGCAGACACGGCTGACTGGACGCTGACGGCCCTGACAGACAACCAAACCAATTCACAATAATACACCACATCACACAAGCTTGTATTCTTTTCTATACGTATAGTACCTATAGTCTATATATATAGATAGGAAGTTAGATATATATATATATATATATATATATATATATATATATATATATATATATATATATATATATATATATATATATATATAATATATGCTAAGTTAAATAAATGCATTCATTTATTATGTATTAATGATGGATATTGGTGAAAACAGGCATAATAAATAAAGTTTGTCAATGGTTGAAGTGAAATATTGTCAAATTTCTGGTTCACATTTTATAAGAAATAAATGTCTGGAATATTTCAACTTATGAGCCCTATCGAACATAAAGGAAACTGAGTTATAGAATGTATGTATGTATGTATGTGCACACGGTTGGCGAACAGCCAAAGATTTTTCGGTTTAGCTTCGTTCAATAGCTGGAAATGGTGTGTGAATTTCATAAATAGTGTTTCATTGTTAAAAGCATTCCACAGCGAAAACGCCAGACTATTTATTATACAATACACGACCGAAAAAAACTAGCTTAATATTCCACATCGCACATAAATTATTCAACTACTATAATAAATGCATTACTAAAAATACATAATATACATGTGCATGCGCTTGTTTGTTGCTATTTACAATTTTGCACACATTATCAACTAAGTATTTAGTTGATTTAGAACTTACAATAAGATGTATATTTATAGCTATACGCTACATTCAAACGAATTAAGTAGCATCTTTACTTTTGATGACTGTAAATCAGCGCTAAGACAAATGTGTATTTAAACTGAGACACATATTTTAGAACAAATATACTTATCACAACTACACAGATATTAATAGTGATTATATTTATAGCTGCAGTACACATTCGCCTCTTTCTAATAATACGTCTAGTGTGAAGATATATTTAATATCACTACATATATTACATAAATTTAGACACAATTTACAAATAAGAACATATATTTTTATTACGTTTATATATTTATAGTAAATAAAATCGTTAGATTAGAATAAAATAATAATATTCAGTTTGAAAAACAATCGGTTCCTAATTGATTATGTCGCATATGTTAAAAAATCAATTCAGAGTATTTTAATGAAATTTCAATGTAATGAATGCACATGCATGCATAGAGTTTGTTTAGAGTCTGTATGGATGCCCTTAGTAATTGAAACACAATTGAAACGTCAGTTGGTTTCAGTCGCCACGCAGCGCCGCGCCGGTGCGCCGTGGCGCTTTGAAATGGTAAATGAAAATCTAAAACCTTCCACAAATAAAGTGCACCGATGCCTGCTGCGATAACACACACACACACACACACAGTAATATTTATGTTGGAACCATCAGAGGTGAAGAGAGAAAGAGACAATGTTTTTTAAGCGCCACCCTTGACGTGTGTGTGCTTCTTTTTCTTTTATTTCTAATGAAGCAGTAATATGCGTACATATATCTATATCTGCATGTTTTGTTAAGATTTGAAATAGTATACAATACGCGACCGATGATAATGATAATGATGATGTGTAATGTAGGTGCACGTCACACATCACAAAATCTAATCAAAACCAAATGCTATGATGTTTTGACTGGGCGGTGGGTTGGTTCCGTTGTGTTTGCCGAACAGCAATGAGACTGATGCTGATTGAACCCTTTGTCCATTAGTGCAGTTCATTTCGGTCCATACTCCACTATACCCTAACAATAAACCCTCTCGAGTACATATACATATATAGTCGCACACACACATATATATATATATATACAAATTTCACAATATTATTTTACTTTTTTACAAATGCGTAATATATAATATTTATATCTATTTCACGACTAATACACTCTAAAATATTACTCTAGCTATGATATCATCGAGCTACATGTCACACTCGAGGATGGAGGACAGTGTGGATAGTATAAAATAAAAAAAATAATTAGTTGCTTGGGCCTTTTTATGTTACCCTGATAACTGTTATTTATATTATAGCTTTAGAAACTTTTACCTGAGTATACCTGATACTATACAAAATACGAAAGCACATTTAATCATTTCAATCTTAAAACTGCATTATAATGAGACAAAATTGACCGAAAGAACAAAAAAAACCATGCTCAAGTTAATTATATTTAAAGTTATTTTAGCACTAACTTATTAATACAAATCATCTTATCTGTAATTTCATTTATTTATAAGTAATTAACTCAATATAAAAGTGACAATACCTACAATTATTCTATTATTGGCCTAGATATATATATTAGAAATATAAATAGGTAAATATGTCCGCAGTATAGCATCAAATGAATAAGTGTTGGATACAAACATATAGTTATTAAATTTTGCAAATGAATTTAATAAAAGGCATAGTGGTTTGTTTTCTTTGTAGTACATACAATGATGAAGGTACCACAACATCAACATCGACAGCATCCTAGTGTTTACACGACCGGGAATCAGCAACGCGTAGTACGTGCTAGGCCTGCTGTACAAACAAAATGGCATGCGTTGAACATAAACGAATGATGATGATGATGATGATATTGGCAGTCACAACTGCGCGTTCATTTGGCTCCAGCAACGAAGGGTTGACCGGGAATTGAGGAACACAGTGTTAATTACAGTAAGGGAACGGAAACCGAACGAATCGATATCGTGTGAAGAGTCATACGCCGGAAGTAGCAAGTGTAAGGAAGCGGTCATCATATTCGACGGTGGTGGGTGACTCGGTTTAATATGTCTGTCTGATGATAGAGAGTCTCTCTCTCTCTCTACATCAGGTAAAATATCTGTGACCGGTATCGGTGACAAAGGCTCCGGCCGAACTCAGTCACCTGTGGGAAACCACTAGCAGACAACTGACCGACCAGTCCACAAACAAGGATGAATGAAACCGAATATTTTAGTATTTTTAAAAGGTATTTTAATTTCGGGTATCCACACCGCGCGTCACAACAGAAACAAAACTGGCAACAACAACAAAAAAACCATATTTACGGCTGAGAAAATAAAAGATAATGCAGAAGGGGACGTATAATAAAAATTATACGACTGAAAAATTAATGTGCTGTGTGTTTTTGTTTTATGTCAGAGCGGGTGATGCGGTGCGAGAGGTGTGAAGGGGGGGGGGGGGGCTGTTGTAACATTCGAATGATTAGATATTAGTTGATTTATGCACGCACATCGATACATAAATAACACGTTGACACGTTCTGTTAATTAAATGTTTTGCAAAAGATTGAATTTCTATCAAGCTATAAATTCCTTCCAATGATATTTATGTCTATTTCACTTTTACTTATAAATATATACATATACATAGATAGAAACACGTCACAAAATACACATTAAACCATATCATTTTCATCTTGTTTCTTTCTTCACCGAATTACACTCTCCTCAATACACAACTACTGGAAGTCTATAGTTAAATTTGGCACTATTATTAACACATTTTAGAATTTCTTGAAATCATATTAACGCATTTTCCTTATAACTATAAGTATGTAGTAATTTCATATAATATTAAATACATTTAGATTTTTTGTTTTCAATATAAAATATTCTAATGTAAATAATTGAAAGTAATTTTTAAAACCTACATATGTGATAAAAATAATAAATATTTGTTTCTATTGCTTTGTTTTTAAATAAATATTTATTGCATTGCTTCTAACAAATGGACGGATTTTTGTATGTTGGCTTGTCAGGAATCTCAATCAATATTATAGTTGCCATGTGAAGAATTGAATAACAAAACATCTAGCATTATAACCGAAATGCATTTCATAAACAGACTGTCAACAAGAGAGACGAAACAAAAGCATTGTAATTATACGCCATTACAAATAATTGATACTTATTGGCATTGATTGCAGCATTTAATGTTTATGCGAATTCTTGACTCAACGCCGGTGGCCAAGAATCTGTCTAGATCCTGCGACCGACCGCGTATAAAACATTTCAAATTTATATTTCATTTATCTAGTAGGTAGGTAGGTAGGTATATCTAGTTCCAATGCACTTTTTTTAATAATAAACAATTAAATCCTAATTAATATTAAGTTAATATACAAAATTAGCTAAATATTCATATAAACGGGTAAAAAATGTTAATATTTTAAATAAATCGAAAAATAATTCTTAAAAGGTTATTTATTTATAAGGTAAAGTAAATATGTGATAGATGGTAGAACGTTGTATAGTTGTATTAATAATGAAAGTATATAGTTTATAGAAAATCAGAATGATAATATCCGGAAACACGGAAAGTGCTTTATGGTCGCAACCATAAACGTTGACATCCGTTGCGGATTAATGAGGACGTATCTCCGAGAGAAATGGGGATTTATTATATCTGCCGACAGGAATTAAATTAAGATTTATAAAGGGCGACTTGAGTGTGTGTGTGTGTGTTGACCAGCCAGCCAGCCAGCCAGCGAGCGATAGAAGTTGTTTAGTGTATATGGCACAGGTCAGGTCGTCCCGTCATACGCGCGCGGCCTGATAATAAAACAACTGTCACCGAAGCTGGAATGTTAACGGACAAACACATAACTAGTACTGCACATTTCCACCTTAACGCACCTGTGTATATACGAGTATATATATATATGCAAGGTCGTGCGTAACTAGGTTCTTACTCCCGCGGACGCTGCACCCCGCTGTCTCATACCCATATGCCCGCAACGGCTTTAAAGGTACATTTGGTGCTTTCATTACGCTGCGTTGTACCACAACGCGTCATTTGCATATGATTATCGCTGCTATATAAAGTATGGCATTAAAAGCATTCACAAATTATCATGTTTCTTTTGTTTTTGTTGCGAAACCTAATTGTTTATATCCTACTGATTAATTTAAACGATTTCATTTGTAATTTGTATATATGTACGTATGTACGTACGATATCAAATTGAACCATACATGAAATAAGTTAAATAAATCAACTTACAGCCTAGTTATTATTAACGATGATTTAAATTAAATATTTATAAACTAGAATACTAATAGGTACAATGTAAAATGTAGTAATACATTTACGAATTATGCATGTGTGAATAATGAAACAGTGGTAATACATGTGGTGATTTAATTAAACATGACATAATTATTAAAATTTTATAACCCCCCTGGTCAGGAAGTATTTATAAATAGTGCGCCTGCGCCTTGTCGAGTGTTGTCAGGTGTTTTAGTTTTATACAGTGTTAATAATGTGTTCATCCATACATAATTCATAATGGCGCATATTCAGCAATGTACGGGCTCGGCGTCAATGGCATATTATCAGATGCATTGTGTTATGAAATTGAAATTAAATCATTCTTTTATGCCGTGCACCGGATATCCCCAATAAACCGGAAACCCTCACATATTACAGTCGCACGTTTAGCAGCGCACAACATTGTCCACGGTGTACCTATTTACAAACAAGGTCATTTTGTCATGACAACGTATTTGTACGTTTGTGTACCTAAATCTGTAATATATGAAGCATCACATACATACACACACACACACACACAAACATGTATACAAAACACGATGCATGTGCTATATTGTAAAGCTATCCTCGTGGGTGCGGACGAAAACTCCCGTTTATAAACAAACACATCGTTGTGTTTGGCGTATAAATGTATTCGTATGTGTATCTATGATAATTTGTTTAATAATGGCACGATAAAAGGATTCTAAAACGCGCAATAGTTACGAGCGACTGAACACGGACGAGCGCACGCGTGTAAATACGTACACAAAATTCTCAACGCAAACCCGCTTGGCTTATTTCGTTATTCACTGTAGGTACTAGTCCATGAACAATTCATGTTTTATTACATAATGCTTATTTAAATTTTTATCTGATATTTATTATTCTGAGACAAGTGTAATAATTTGTATAAAATACTATTGTTTTTTTTTTATTAGGTATTCATATGGATATAATATATAATTTAAATACCGGAAATGTATATTTATACCAACTTCACGGTCATATAATTACATATATTTATTATATGCTGTATAACTAAAGTATATTGATTCGGGGATTTTAGAAAATCAAATATATTTCTTAAAAAAAAAAACATGTTACTATTTCAAAGTCACATATGTACGTTTCGTATCACATTGCGACTAATAAATAAACAATGCTGCATTGAGTTTAGAATAGACGTTTCCTGGTCGTAAAACTAGGATCGTAATGTGTTCGATGTTTGAGGTAGACAATCATGCTTATGTTCATTCTACGCACACGTGTGTAAAGTGGAATTATTTAATTTTTTAAAATGTATGTACATTTATAAATTAACAAATCGTTGTTTAAATTGTTGCAGAATACTAATCAGATCTTCTAAATTTAATAAAAAGTATATTAAATATAAATTGAGGCGAAATTAGTCAATTCAGAGACGCGTGGTAAAAATACTTTCTTCCTTAAATATACTACTAATAAAACGAACAATTTAAAACGTGTTTCTGACAGAAGCGTGAAAATGAACAAAAATTGCATTATTGATACACGTGTCCATTGTTTAGTAACGTATTAAAACCAAACGATTTAAAAATACTAAACTGTTCTTCATTCCTATATACCTACTTACTATAATATTATAGAAATGTTTTTTAGTTAGTAGTATATAATAATGAATGTCGATAAAATGATGATTATAATAGGTATAAGTAGCGTTGTTTCGTAGTTCAGAAGTTACAAACCCCGTGGTGCAAAGTGGTACCACAGCAGGGGACTGAGTTCGAGCGTCGCTCTTTGGGTATTTCTTGTCTTTTTTCTTCTCACAATTCTCGTATACTATTGGTGCACTGCACATACATACAAACGTAGCTACAGTCGGCCGGTCTAGTCGACCGAATGCATTTATACACACACACACACACAACGCAACATGTTTGACAAATTACGCGATCTTATAGAACATCATTTCTGTTGTCTTTCGTTTTGTCCTCTTCAGTGTTAGAATTGATACGGCGACCGGATGAGACACAACCACAAGCTGCATATATGTATGTATGTATACGAACATCACAAGCTATCTGTATTATAGGCGAGAATATTAATGCTTTACCAGATGCGGCACAAAGATGCATCTTGTTGATTCATTTACAATATAAATAATTTCAGAAATTACTAGAACATAATAAATTGTGCAAAACGATGCAATTCAATTGCGTTTTATTATTTTTTGTATTCCAGGGAAAATAGGTTGTTATTTATAAAATATGAACCACATTACGTCAACCCTCTAACAATATAACCGCAAGTACGTTTATTATCAGTTGTCAACATCTATCCGTCTGGTAATATGTTATCAAATCAGACAGAGAATTTCTAAAATGCATATATTATTATACGAAGAATCAAACGAAACATTGAAAAACTTGGGAATAACCTAAGTAATCGAAATCAAATGACAGCAAGTGCTACCACTCACTTGGATTCGATTTTTAACCATAGTCCACACTGGTCTGTGTAAAAACATGGCAAAGCTGCAAGGCAATGACGTCATTAGAAATTATATCTGTTGTACCGTATATTATTTTTAATTAGGTTATGAATTAATATAAAAAATAATAGCAACATCAAATAAAAAGTACCTACATATCTGTTTTACAGTAAATTTTAGATAAGCTAATCCAATTAAATTTAAGAGGTAATTAATAAGTCGGTATATAAGAAAAATTGTTTTATTATTCATTACTGCGACTTATATGTGTGTAAGGTGATGACAGGTGATGTATAACACTTATTGCGTTTAAAAATTAATGGCATTGTAAATGGAGTCGTAACACTTCTAATAAATATAAAATATTTCTCTTTTATACAGTCACAAACATTATTACCTTGTTCTTGAAATTTAGTTATAAAATAATTAAGTTAATGATGATTTTAAAACATATATATTATGTTTTTTATATTCTTGTACGTTGTAAATGTTTTATTTTATTTAAAGAAAGTTATACCTGATGTGTGTGTGTGTCTGTGTGTATTCTATTATACTAAAAAAATGTATATATTTGCGCATGATACTAATCTGCTATTAATGCAAATGTATTGTTAATTATTGCAAAAGAAAACATTTTGAATTTTTTTTATCTTTGGTATTGTTTATTTGATTTATTAGTTTAAAGATTTCTAATGTAATGAAATAAATTATTCAACAAATTTCAAATAAATTGAAAATAGGTGCCTATATATATATATATATATATATAAATTTATAGATTAATTAATATTCTGTAAGATTGCCGTTGATTAGAACAAGATTTGCCAGATTGTATCTTAATTGAATGTTTCATTCATATAGAAAATTAAGTAAGAAATTGTTCGTAATGGTGAGCAACGAATGGTAAACAAGCATAGAGTTTGTCCATTCATTCGTATAGTCACAATCACACGCGGCGGCCTCTTCTATTCCTCGTTTGACAAACAGCACACGTAACGTAAAACGCATTTATAAATTACTCCATTTTACAATTCAACCCGTTTTCAAAGTCAATTTAATTAAGCAGCATTGTTTTGTTTGCGAAACAAAAACGAATTTCCTGCTAAAGTTTCGTGAGGTTCACTTGTTCTTTGTACATTTGTTATATACTACCTATATATATAGGTACCTATATATAATATAATATACGACCTGATACGGTACTGGAGAAACGTACCTATTTATTTTAAAAGTTAGATCTACATATCGGATTATTTATACTGTTTTTGTTACAATTCTAGTTTTTCTATTATATATATATATATATATATATATATATATATATATATATATATATATATATATATATATATATATATATATATATAAACATACTTACATTGTTGACATATTTACAGTACCTTATATATTTATCAAACATTAAAAAATACATCTTCAATATTATTTTTAATTTATAATAAGTACCTAATATAGATTTTCTTTAAAAAAAAAAAGAACGACTACAAGTACCACTTCCGGTTAGCAGAAAGTTAATAACCTATGCTAATCTTAATAATGTTTCATTCATTTAAACTTAACTGTTTTTAAGTCGCAAACGGATATTTCTATACAAATTTCAAATTCAACATTTGTTGTGATTACAATATTCATTGTATTACTTCGTATGTGAAAGAAAGTAGAAAAGAAATTGCTGATTTAAGAAATAAACTCTTTCCTGTACCTATATGAATAGTTAAATTTGAGTTTTCATGAAGAAACTATTTAATTAGATTGTGAAATGGTAACATATGTTATAGATAAAAATTGGTTTCAATCATGTTTTAATTTGTCGCTTGTTGAAAGATGATTTAAAAATGAACCCCTTGAAGAAGAAAATATTGCAAGGCGAACTGTTTTAGGGGTCTGTAATAGTCAGCGGGTCGTGAGGAGTTCGTATATGATGCGGTTAATTTATCATGTAATTTGCAGACATTTATGATCGCACGCCCTATCGCTAATAAAACGTCTCGCTCGATTATAATACAATACGGTGTATGATGGAGGGCGCCTCTACACGCGCGCCTCTACACAGCACCCTGCTAGGCTATGGCGGGGTCAGGGCGATCGATCGATCGTCTCGCAACAGTTCCGGGTAAACAAACAGAGGGGCGCTGTGATACGTCGTGCAGGATAGTTTGACTTTTACTTTTTACGAAAGTCTTACATCGACCATACACCAGCCATCTGTGAGCGAACTGACCAAACACACGATCGACTTTTTTTATATGTATCTGTTTTTTTTCCCAAAGAAATGCGCGCGAAACTATTTATTTTTTATATACATATATAAATTCTGCGTTCCTGTCATTATCTTTAACGATCCTATAGTGTAATGACTATCCGCAACTAAAAACGAATGTTTTAATTCGCCTTATATAGAGAGATTTGATTGTTTCAATGATTTTTAGAACAATACAATTTCTATTTTAAATGTTTTACACATTAAAATAAATTTAAATAACCAATTTGTGAAATGGAAGTGCTTAATGCATTTGTATAATCACCGCTAAAAGCAGGAAATGTTGCTATTACTATTCTGCATTAAATACCTATACCTACTTATTAAACAAAGATACATAGATAGCTATATACATACATAGCTCTCTCTCTCTCTCAGAAAAGGAAATGTTAAACATGATTATTTTATTTATTTCGAAACAATAACAAAAACTATTCTAATTGTACAATAAACCTACTCAACGTTTTCAACTTTATACCTATACTATTAATAGAGAATGTAGTTAATGTTACACGTAGTATACTTAAAAGAATCCAATTAAATAACTATAGGTTTGTTATTATTAAATTTATTGCGGCAGCAATAATTAGTAGCGTCTTAAAAACGGTTGAGGTTGAGGTATATTTTTATTTAGAAATATCACACTAGACGTTTTAGATAATAAGTGGTATTTTTGGTTTGAGTCAGTATATATTTTGGAAATATATACATAGGTACGTACCTATAGGGTTCTGGCAATAAATTATATGTGACACTGAGCGATTTCACGGTGACATTTAACAAATCAATGCGCTATTGAAGCAGCGAGTCCCTTTTTGTTTTAATTAAATAACGAATGGTTGCTGCACAAAAACTCGATCCATAAAATAACGGGACGAAAAAACGGAGTCTGCCGTCCCACGGGCGTACATACATACATACATACATACATCGAACGCACCTCACACGACGCCAAATAAAGAGGACATTACTAGAGAGTGAACCTTGTGCTAGTCGGAGGTTCGAATCGAAAAAATAAACTCTGCGCTGCTTTACCTATTGTACATACATAAGTCGTGAAACATTTGAAAAATTGGCACGTACGATCGGCACTTGTTTCCGATTTAAATTGGTTGATAAATAACTCGGGTCCGTGTCCCTCTACAATGGCTACACGGCCGGACACCTGACGGCGCATACTTTATACCTGTGCATGCATGCCCAATGCTGATGGACGATCGTCTGTCTTCACTGGCGACGACCAAACCATAATATTCCTTATCTTTACCATTTTCAAGCGCCTCATTGGTTATTAATTCATTTTAAACATTAAATTACTACAAATCTGTGTACCTACATATTTCAAAATTCATTTTCAAACAGAATTGTGAGAAGACTTTAAACCGAAAAGGTTATAATTTGAATGATACTGAATATACAATAAAACAATGAATTTGTTGAACATGTGATGCACATAAAGTGCTACAATCTCCAAGTTTTGTTTGCTATGTTGTTCGTGAAGACATTACAGTGTCCTGAGTTGGTTGGTTCTTGTTGGTGCGTTAGTGACCGTAGCAGACGGTCAAAGTTCTACGCACACAACGTAGAATTACCTCAAAGTTGTATAATTATTGCAAAGGAGCGAACACAACGAATCTTATCGTAGTGTTTGTATGTATGTACCTACGCTTTAGCGTTCAGTTGAGAAACTATAGTAAGGTGGTGGTGCTGGTGGTCAGTTGGGGTCTCTACCAACCGCCAGCCAGCCAGCCAGCACCCCGGGTGGCGGACAGGGTCGCTCGGGCGGCTAGGGCCAAAGCTTATGGATTCGGATGATAATTAGATTCAGCCACACCCTCGTCTTGAGTTATAAGGTAATAAGATGCTGAACGACGTTAATTTATAGTGGGGACAAGATCCTGCACATTGGATTAACTAACAAAAAATTACCAAACTCCACGCGGTCTTTCAACGTCTCGATTATAATGTCACAACAACACCAAGCATAGCCGCTTAGTACAAACAAATTGTCATTCGGAATTTAATATTTATTAAAGAAAACAATTTAGACATCTTTGCTTCATTATAACTTTTAGTAGCAATCTAACAATAATTTACGTTATTTGATAACAAATATAGAACTTTTAAATCAACCATGGTTTGGTAATAATTCCCTAATTACTGAATTTGCATAATTTCTTTTGAAGAATTTCCTTAATATACAAAAGATAAGAGTGGAAATTGTGAAAATGAAATGGTCGTTAGTATAAAACACAGCCGGTGATATTGAAATAAAGTCTAGATATTACAAATAGCTACCAGCTATACCAGCATAATCTGCTGTCAAAGTCAAAAGTATAACTTCGGTAGCTGATTTTTACGAATACATTTTCATAAATAACGCAATTGTTTAATATCCGGAACTGGCTATGCATATCAATATAAATGTTAATTCACAGCACACACACATTTATTATGGTTTTGAAATGTAAATTTTACGTTAGATCTATATTCATGATTATTTTGTTTGCTTTGCTAGAAAATTTATCAGTTTTTCATTGTTAGTATATATGTAAAAATAGCGTACATGTCATTAATTTTCAAATATGCAGCCTTGAATGTCACCTGCTACAAAAACATATATTATTACCTACTATAGGTATAGATACATGATTCAGAATTAACTTATCAGTATTGTGACGTATAGAGGAAAAGGACTTAATTAAATTTTTTATTTTATAATAGGTGCATAAATCCACTCATGCATAGTGTCGTTATTATGGAAGCATGTGTCATCATAGCCTTATTTACATTTACTAGTGCTAATTTATCTAGAAAATATTTTAAATACATATATACTGTTTTCGTAATTAATCTGAAGTAGTTAAATATCAACTTTATTGTTTAAAATTAACATTATTTCTTTGACTTCATAAATGGCTAGTATTTTATCGGTTATTTTATATTCATTTCAGCATAAATCTTTCATTTTCAATTATTGCTACATTTTTTGTTATTAAGAAAATTATGTCAATATCACTTACGGAATTATATCCAGTTAAATTAATGTTTTGTTAAATATCTAAACAATTCAAAATTGTTAATTATTATCTGAAGATTAATGGTGTATTAGTGATTAGTCTAGCTTTAATTTAAAAAAAAAGTTAAATTTTCGCTATACTTTCGAAAAAAAAAAATTGCAACAATGAAATGCGTAAGTTGTGGTTTTAGTAATGAAATTCAAATATTTATAAATTCAGATATTGTAATTTGAAAATTGTTATAAAGTCAAAATCACTCAAATAGCATTTGATTTATAATATAATTAGTAATTTTTCACGTGATATTATAATATTATGTCAGAAAATGTTGTCAATAAGAATCCATATTTGACCCTATCTGTTCTGTTAGTTGATGAGAAAATTATTCACAATAATAATTACATGGTACGCTTGGCATGTGAGTAATCTTCGCATAGTCCAATATTAGTAAATATTGTAGTCAACATCTGTTCATTTTTTAACGGTACCTATATAATAAAGTGCTAAACAGTAGATGCTGTGGTCCATCGTGTGGAATGAATGTGCACATTAGCGGGCTGGGGATTGTGTTGTCCTGCTGTGACCCATTCATGTGGGCCACACTCTCCGCTGCAGGGGGGCCCACCTTGCGTGTAGCTCCCTCGGAAAACTGCCACCATAACCCAACAACACACTGTACATTATGTTGATAGCTAGCTACTATAGCATACTGGGTTAAATTAACAAACTATCATTTGTCAAATCCAGACAAATTGACTTCACAGGGATTCGTAATAAAGTTTTGCAATTTTTTAAAAAGCTGATACTTCATCAACGCGTTAACATTCATTCTGTTTAGTGGTTTAGTATCTATTTTGTGTGTAAGAAGGAATAGGATAGACTAGCAGAGCGCATCGCATTAGAACAAGAAGGCCAAAGTGAAAGAAGACGTATGGCCGTAAAAGAAATAATTGTGGTCTTTTGGGTCGCTGTAAATTCTATATATTATTACCTGAACAATCGTCCCTCATATATTAAGATGACACTGTGCATGGTCGCTGACATTTACTTCCACCAACATTTTTTATGTCGTCAACGAACGCTCCCATATTTCTATCTATCTCTCTCTTTTTGATTCCTATCAGTCAATACATCAAGTTTCGTAATTATTAATTTTGCTTAAAAATAAATCTATTTTTATTTCCACGGTTTACGAGTTATTCTTGTAAAAGACTGTTTCTCTAACTGTTAAAATAAGCGCCCATCACATAAATTACCAGACCGTTGTCAAACTAGCAACTGTTAACTACTTTTAGTATTCATTTCATTTGAAAAGAAAATCGCATAAATATCTATCAAAATCTAACTTCATTTCTTCTTGATCGCATATCACTATTTTATTATTTCTAAATTAACCACCACAATAATTACCCAAAAATCCTAATGCAAGAGAATTTGTCTCAGTGTATGTACATCATTTGTACATATATTTAGACAGGTACAAAAAACTAAGAATCAGTATTAAACATATATGACTACTGTTAAGTTAAGTTACTGGTATAGATAGGTATTGATATAATTCTGCTAAAATTTAATAAATTAATATTTTTAAAATATTTCGAAAAGGAAAAAGTGGCATTGGGCAGTAAAACGAAATGTATATTTATTTTTGACTATCGAAAACGTATTGTAGATATATAGGAAAATAAAGAATGTGAAAATTATACACGAGTTGTGACGTGATAATATATTTCAAGAGTGACACATATTTATCCAAGTCGTCTAGTTATCTTTGTGTATAGCTAAAGTATTTAAACGAAGCTTAAAGGGGGTGTGTTCCATTTTTCATGGGGCGGTTCCGGCAATTCTGCTGATAACTTCACACTGTCATTTTGATAAATGATACACGCGTTCTAAAGCCCGCGCTCGCATTATACATCACAGGGAAATAATATATTATATGTTGGTACTATAAAGGGATATATAGTATATACATACAATAACTGCATAAATTATGGGGCCAAATGGAAATAAATGAATACCCTGACTGGATGGCTGATGATTACATGCCTTTTAGTTCCGTCAAATAAGTTACTTGATTAATACGTTCAACGAACAAATTTCACTTTTCAAATAACACAGCCAACCGAATTTCCAATTAAATTCGTCAAAATTGCTTTCATTTAAATCGTTGACAGAATTTATTATAAATCCCTACACGATTTTTATTTATAAATCTACAACATTGCATGTTTTTTACTTTTTATACAAAGTAATAATAATAAAAAAACGTCCGGTCATAATAATTTCTAATATTGTGTTATAAATAATTGGAAATTTTAAATTTTGTAATAATCTCTCTATCTAAATAAAATATACCTAAAACATATTGGAAAGTCCGAAACACTGCAGGTGTTTTAATATTTAAAATGGTAGTGAAATTAACTAAAAGACATCATTTTGAAACGCACCTTACTTAATTGAAGAACTCCCTCCTCAATTTTTTTTGTTTATTGTGGATTGGTTGACCCTATAACATTAGCAAATAAATTAGTAATCATTGTTAGTATAAAAACATTTTTCTTAAACAGCCCACGAGAGCCTTATTTAATATTTGACGATATTCCCACCCCCTACCTAATATTTGAGATACTTATTCTAATTTGTGCTTCTGAGCACGGAGCACACACAATTATGTGCTGTGTTGTGCATGCATGATGTATTTGGGTAACATTGGGTACGACACAATGTTACACATATCTGAAAGAAATTTGGATTAGAAGGCGAACTGCCATAGAAAGGGTGCAGTGTGCAAGTCTGCTCACACACTGCGAATACTTTAAAAGGGGGACACCCAGTTAACCAGGACTGGGACGTCCGAAAAACGTTCAATCTGAAAGTGTGAAAGTACAGTTAGTTATTGGGGGCCCACCTCGCTCCTGCGGCAGGCCCAGTGTTTCGAGATTTTATTATTATGACCAAACGGAATGGTCAAACCAACCAACAAATCAATCCGGTTCCCAGTGAACCCAGTTCGGCACTTGTGCTAGCACTACTGCACCCTGGTCGTACAGTAGAGAGACTCGTAACCATTCCAGAGACACCGAGCACCCACTGTACAATATACGGATGGGCTTTCTTGGACAATTCGTCAGTCGGTTGATAGCAACGCGCCAATATTAACAAGTGCCACCTATCTCATTTAACCGACCGTGTACTTATGACCCTGCACATGCACGAGCTAATGCACCTTTTACACCGCACCTTAGGCCATCCGTGTCACTGGCAATGACCATCCTACCGGTATATCCAACCTAAAGGCACATCCGCAACCGCCAGCAGATTTACGCTATACGAAACGTTACTCACGCGAAGCAGGACACAGAAGGAAGCTACGATAGGCGGCATGCCAGTGAACAACAGACCCCAAGACGAGAGCATATACTTAGTACCTCCAGCACTCGTATCAGATGCTGATCGACGTGTAGTGACGCAGTCAAAAGTACAACAATCGGCTAACATATTGATGAAATCACACCTAATAATATCAGCGTTATATGACTTGAATCACGAACCGCCACCCAAAAACACCCGAGACCCGAATTAAAAACCCAACCAGAATGAATGCAAATACCGAGAATCTATATCACGCGATCAACAACAACAACGATCTGCTCCCGGAGCAGAACTGCCAGTGTATGTGTGGACAGTACGCGATATCGATACAAAAAGGTCTTCATGTTGCTGTTGTCCATCTAGAAGTCCAACGGAGGTTGCTCCAACGATGTCAAGGAGGACTGTGTATATTTACAAACGGAACGAAACGAAACGAAATTAGAAGGAACTGAAGAAAATACTTGCTCTAACCGTAAGGGCAGGTGCTACCGCATATATTTGAAACCAAAGCGCGTGTTTCAGACATATGCAGACATTTGTTTAATCAAGTTAAATGAACCATGGTAAGGTTGAATTGCTTCAACCACCACTTCATCAGGTTCTGCAATTATCAGGGGTGGTTTGGAACAAGTTATTCTCTAAAGTTGAACATTGTTTTTGAGGCATGTGCTATTTTATATTATTTTAGTTAATTTGAATTAATGTCATTTAATTAAAAAAAGTTATTGATCAATATGAGTGAATCAATTTATATTTCCCAGTTGTTTAACCATATCTGAATACGCGCCGTATTCAGAAATTGTTAAAAGAAGATAGAAGAAGAAACATTATTACAATATAGGTACACCCGAAGACAGTGGATTATCTTTACATTTTGCATCCTATAGTAGAAAATCACTGCCTGTTACGCACGACGTATATTAGAAGTACAAAAATGGTACTCACCAAATCCAAATCCAAAACTTGTTCCTCTCCTAACCACAGCTGAAGTTCTAGTTGCTCCTGTTAGCGATTGATTCATTTGTGATTGCACTAGATTTTATTTCGCGAAATCATTTATTTTTAATCACTCAGAAGCACAATTTTTAATCATGAATTTACTACAATTATTTAAACACTCACTTTCACTATCACAGAGTTTTAATCGTAAATGCGAATTTATTTTTAAGAAACTTTCAATAATACTTTATAGGGAATGGCTGATATTTTACGTAGTCATTTCACAAATTGATAAACACTCGCGAAAATATTAAAAAATAAATCACTTGTTTACGAATCGCATGGTACATACATAATATACATATAAACAATAATAAATATAGAAAGAAATAAACTGGGAAATATAAAGATAGCACATGCGGGATAATAAAAAAATCACTTACTTTTTCTATTCTTAAAGCCTTTTGGTTGTTGTGGATTGGTCGCCCCTAAAACATTGGCAAATACATTAGTAATCATGTCTAATAATTAAACAATGCTTAAAACACCCCACGCGAACTTTTTAATATTTATTAAATTTAGAACACAAAGTTAACGAAAATAAATAAAAGCACTAAATTAATAAGCGAATGTTGTGCTTGATCCGAGATAGCCATGACGAGTCACGCCACCATACATTTAACGTATTAGGTTAGAAATGAATATTTTCGCGAAAATCTAATTTATTCATCAGATTGCACTATAAACTTTACTGAATATCAATTATCATTATATTAGCTAACTTTTAACATCAAAAAACATATAAGAAACACGATATGAAACCCTTTTTTATAAGTTTAGTATTAACAAAAATTCTGTTGTCAATCGTAGCTGCGCGTGCACTTTGGAGTATAGCTGGTTGTTCACAGCCTACCTCGTTCTACTATTATTAATATTATTATACACTGTGTTTAGTGTATTTATATTATTAATACAATTGTTACATCTTCTTTGCTGCACTTTATTGTTCTAAAAATTTCGTTGCATTTTCTGGACGATCTTAATCTCTACTATTATTATTAACTATAATACTTTTATCAATTTATCGTTTTTATAACTTTATTTAATTTTCTAAAGATACTTGTAAATTAAAAATTAAAAAGCACCTCTACACAACACGCACCCGAAATAATTGAAATACACTGAAGCATTTTCAATTTGAACATGTTTCGTAAAAGGTATCTACTGGTCCGGTCCGGTTAGGCAACAATTGTTTACAATTAAATATACAAGTTCGAAAGCGTAATAGGCACCGAAAAATACTTTTTTCATTTGACATTTAACATCTATTATCACAAATAAATTTAAGTGAAAACGTGTTTCAAAGATTAATAAAATATAAATTTTTATCTAAACACTGCAGATGTTTTTTTTGTTATATCCCAATAATAACAAATTAAAAAAAACGTATTTCTTTTGTCATAAATCGATTGTTAAATATAATCTTTCGTACAGCTATTCGTAGTTGTATAAAGCAGGTTGCTCGCTCTTATAAATAACTTTTTTACCAGTCGTAATAAAATCTATTATTCCATTCATGATCCATACCAGATAGATACCCGATGTTTATAAAATTAAAATTGTCGTTAACGAACTGGCCGCACGAGCTGTGCACATTGATTGATATTTAACCCAATCTGTTTCTCTATTCTATAAACGCAGAGAATGAAGAATATTGACGTGATTAAAACTAAAGTATATATAGTTTTATATATATACTTTTTTAATTAATCAATTAAAAAATTCCAATAAAAAAATTTCTATATTATTACGTCATTTAAAAAAATAAAACAAAGGCTAAATGTAATTTAATCAAAAAAATATATTTTTTACGAATGATTTTATTTTATTAAAATCCAATCATCACTCATTGGGCCTGTAGGCGATATAAAAATATATTTTTAATTCGAAATTTGTATTTCTACGCGTAATCCAAGGATATAGACAAAATATGCTTAAAGCCCTATTTTTTTTAATAATATATTGATAATTTGTCTAAATGTTAATATATATTATCGACAAATTCAAGAATTATTACTGTTACATTTATATTATTTTGACTGCTTAATACACAATGTAACCACTGTAAACTAATAATAACAATAGAAATTATATTGTTTGATTAGTTAAAATTAAAACTTTAATAATTGTCATTACTGAAAACGATTTATAAATATAGGAATTCCGAATGAAGTATATGATTTAAATTGGCAAAAAGGATGATGAGAGACTAACAAACATTGAAATAAACAAAGAGAATTGTGGGTAAAAGACAACGAGATGGGCGAAAACGGTTTGAAATGGTCGCAGCTGTTGATGCTGGTGGCTGCGGCCGTGTGACGTGGCACGCTGCAGACACACAAATCTCCCGAGAAGACACCGCGGGACATGGTTCGGTCCTCATTGTTTCAACCTTAAAACAACACTTTTTGACATATTTACGAGCGTCGAGGCCGTGCACACAAAACGCATTTTCGAATGATCCGCGCCGTTCGCCAGTTCTGACATTCATTCCCAACTTGAACCGTCGACAACAATCAATCACCACCGATCGGTGCACTGTTTGCTTTTTGAAGTTGTTTACTTTTGTGGTGTTCAAATTAATTACTTCCAACCACACAACGATGTCTATTTCAAAAAAAAATAAAAAAATACATTCGTTTTATCTACATCAATGATATTGGGTAGCTATTTTAAATATACTAAATATATATATATAATATATATATATATATATATATATATATATATATATATATATATATATATTTGCGCAGTAAAATCAA